>PVIH01013992.1:0-55923 GCA_004025045.1 Sigmodon hispidus | reverse complement strand
GTGAATGCCTGTGTGTGTGTGTGTGAATGCCTGTGTGTGTGTGTATGTGTGTGTGCATGCATGTGTGTGTGAATGCGTGTGTGTGTGTGCACGTGTGTGTGCGTGTGTGTGTGTGTGTGTGCGCGCGCATGTGTGTGCACGCACGCACATGATGGTTACATTTTGCCATTCTTACCCCAGCTCACTCACTCCTCCGACACCTTAGCGTTAACTTCTACTTTCCTTATCCATTATAAATCAGGTCCTTGATTAAAAATTTAGTAGAATGGCTTACTCTGTCAGATCTTATACAATTTGGCAACAAGTCTTTTGTATTTGTATCACGAACTAGTACTTTTCAAAGTGTTTTCAAATGTGTTGTTAACTTCTCTGAAGTGTGTGTTTGTCTCATCACCTGCCAGACAGACCTAATTGTTCTCTGTTCACAGCAAGCCGAGTGCTCTAAAGATCAGAAATAATTCATAAAGTTCTGTGAACAGAGAAGAGATGAAATTACCTTGAGGTGCCAGCCTCGGAAAGAAGCAGAGCTATAGTCACCTGGGTGAGATGATCTAAAGAACATTAAAAAAGCCTTTAAAAGTTAAGAATCAACAACAATCAAAAGCAGCACAAACATGAAGCTGCCCCCTTCCTGAAAGAAGAGGCACTCCGCTGGAAGAGATTAATCTCTAGGTTGGGTTTTTTTTTTTTTTTTTTTTAAAAAAAAAAAAAAGGCCTCTCATTTTGTTCTACTGAGATGCAAAGGCCTCTAAAGCAGAAGTTTCCTGCTTCTGAGTATGAATACACTTATCAGATGCCATTGGGAAAGCTTTCAAGGTAGAAGATAGAAAACCAGGCACCTGAGAGACAGGAGGAGACTGAAAGAAAAATATAGTAACAGAAATGACTATTCAGGGTCAGAGGAAACAAATCTAATTTGCTCAATTAATTCATGGTCTTATTTTACAAAGACTTCGACATTTTTGTAAATATTGTTATTCGTATTCCTAAAATTATTACTGGTGATTTTTTTTAAGTCTAAAGTCAAATAAAGTATTAATATTTGCTGTGAAGTACTGTATTTTTCTCAGCCTGTCATGAGGAGATGTTAAAAATATTAAACTGTATAAAATATCTAATCCATGTCAACTTAGAAATCTCGAAGAGATTATATATATATATATAATATATAGGCACAAAATCTGCCAGAGAAAATTGACCAGTGGTCACATAGCAGACATCATGCATGAATGCCTGAACACACATACATAGACACACACACATATACATAGATATACACACATAGGCACAGGTACACACAGAGAGAAAGACAGAAACACACAGACACACACAGAGAAAGAGAAAGAGAGATACAGAGAGACAAAGAGACACACTCAGAAGACACATTCAGAGGAATAAAAGGTAAATATAGGGAAACACATAGGCATGGATAGAAAGATAGTTCTATTGTTTAAAACTCAACTTCCAAAACCAAGAGTCTGAGTTTTAATCAATAGAAACCAAGGAGAAGATGTAGCAGGAAGTTGTAAAGCCTCCATCCAGCACCAACAGACATGCTCCCATTGTTAGCCTCTAAAGCCATGCCCTCTGAGTGCTGACATCAAGTCCCATTTAAAGCAATGTTCCTGCTTCTGTATCTCTTTCTCTCTCCTGTTTTCTTCTCTTGAGAGCACTCCTATTCCACTCTCCTTTCCTCTTTCCTTCTCTCCCTATTTCTTCTTGCCTTCTGTTATTATAATCATAATCATAACCTTTCTGTTAATCATAACCATACTCGTCTCACAATAAAGCTCTTTTCTACACAGAAATGGCTTCACTATCTCCTGCTATCCGCTGCTCCTTCTGCCGAGTTCCCACATGCATCCATAGAAATCTGCCACCAGATAACCAGGTAAATGTGAACAACAACAAAATATGTACAAAATCCTAACAAACACAAACAAAAGATCTCCCAGGGCCCCAGCCCTAGACAAAGATCTACAGCATCTAAGGAATGCAGGGAGTGTGTGAAATAGTCTTCCTCAGGAAAGATTGGTTATCCCATACCAAGTGATCAGCCCAAAATTATATACATAGAGTTAACAGTATATGCACTAAGCAGGTTGCATTTATAAATTTAGGAATATATATTTATCTCTGGGCTGGTAAGGAAGGCCTCTCATCTTGTTTGACTGAGACACAAAGGCCTTTAAACCAGAAGTTTCCTGCTTCTGAGTGTGAATATACTTATCAGATATATCTATGTATGTGTGTGTGTGTGTCTATGTGTCTGTGCATGTGTGTTCAGGCATTCATGCACAAGGTCTGCTATGTGACCACTAGTTAATTTCTTCTGGCACATTTTGCACTTATATATATTAAAAAGGGGGATATAATATAGATGTGTATATATATAATTTATCAAGATTTCTGCATTGACATATATGCGATATATATGTGTGTATATATATGCATATATATATCCCTAAATTTGTGTGTGTGTGTGCATGGTGGGTTTGCAGAGGGAAATGATGTGATTATATTCTAATTTAAAAATAAAAACGTGTTTTAAGATAATAAAAATTTAAAGCCTTTGTTCATGTGTAAATCTCCTTCTAACCACAAACCTTATGGTCAAGCTACCATCAGACTAACAGCTTTCTTTCTTTGTTCCTGTCTTAGTTGTGTGTATATATGTGGGGTGTGTGTGTGTGTGTGTGTGTGTGTGTGTGTGTGTGTATGTGTTGAAATGATCTCACTCTATAGCCCAAACTCACAGCAATCCCCCTGCCTCAGACTCCAGAGTCCTGTGATTACATGCATAAGCCCCCATACCTGCCTTCTTGCCTTGCTAAAAGCTGCTATTGCATGTCACCTTACCACTGCCATCAGTAGAAGTAGTGATAACCATCCATCAAACTTCCTAATACGGAGCGTCTTTTTACACACTCTTCTCACAGGTTATAATGATGTCATCATCCTTCCAAAGGCATGGGGAGAGATGATTATCAATCAGACTAGTTCAGCACAGACCACAGATGGCTGCAATGAGGCCGACAGGGACCTTCACCTGCTTCTTCAACTACCGCATAACTGCTTCCTTGGTTATTTAAAGGTACTTAAGGTAATTTAATTCTTAGTTTAATATTGTGGATCTAAACCACATACTTACATGATGTGTTTATACTTTTAAACAAATGCTCTCAGTTGCAATTTTCTCTAAAAATCTAACTTCGATTTCAATTAGAAAAGTTGAGAGCAAGGTACGTACTCCGGGACTAAAGTAGCCTGAGTCAGAAGATGCACTGGTGAAATCACTTACCCTTTTCTACTGCCTCGGTTATTACGGTTAGACCAATATTGGAGTGGCCTTTCCAACAGCCAGACTCTGGCAAAGCAAGTAACAATCAACAATTCTGAGGAGTTCTCAAGACTGATTGTCTATTGGACGCATATTACAGTTTGTAAATTGTCTAAGCATGACAATTACAAACCCAAGCCATTCTCAGCTCAAAGGTCCTTCTAGCTCACACAAAGGTGTGAGGGCTCCACAGCCTGTGGGAGCTCAGAAACATCAAGGTTGTTTTTCCTGAGAGGAGATGGCTCAGTGGGTAGAATTCCGGCTGTGCAATCATGAGGACTCAGTTTGGATGCCCAGATCCTACCTTAAAAGCTGTCATGACAGCACATGCCTGTAATCCAGAACAGGAGGCAGGGGCAAGAGAATCCCAGAGGCTCACTGGCCAAGTAGAAAGCTTATAGTTCAGAGAGAGAGAGCCTAGCCTATCACACACACACACACACACACACAACCACCACCACCACCAAAGCAAAAACAAAACACAACACAACAACCAAACAGAAACAAAACAAGGAAATGGATAATGGTAGAGGAAGACACCCAGCATCCACCTGATCGCTACGTGCACACTCATGGGTACAGGTGCACACACACACACACACACACACAGTTTTGTTTTGAGTTTTTTGGTTTGTTTTTGTTTTAGTAATTCTGCTGCTTTGACTTGAATAAAATGTCTCACACATAATCATAGAATTATGATTTTTTTTAGTACAATCTATGAAAGCAGAAAGATGGAGGAAGAAAAGCAAAGAACAGACAGGAAAAATTCAAAACCTTCGCTGAAGTTAATTCTATAGCTGTTTTTACCACCACATGCACAGAGCAATGCCCAAAATGATCCTTGTAAGGATGCCTGGCACAGCACTTGGTGAAGCCAACGTGGCCACAGAGCATGCAGCATATGGAGGGCACGCCCCTAGGTGTGACTATGTAATTCATGCCAGCCCTTTCTTGCCATGCGACAGTCCTTCCCTCTTTCTTTTCTTCCTCCCCCCCCTTCACCCCCACACTCCCCAACCCCCGCTTTTCTCCTGGGAGAAACAAGCAAGAAGGCAGCTTTGACTGCTCTAGCATATTCCAGAGAAGATGTCAGTCAATCTCCCAGCAAATGCGGGAAGAATCAACCAGATCTCAATGATCCTGCAAAAAGGAAGAAACAGAAGGAACCAGGATGTCAGACATTTTGTGAGGCAATGTGCTAAAGGGAAAGGAGCTTTTCCAAGAGAAAGTTCTAGAGACTGGCACTTAGAAGATCCTCTGAATAATCCTCATCTAGCACGTGACAAGGCTGCTGATGCCACGGAGAGACTGGGAGGGATGAAACCCAGGGTCTGCAACAGGCTGGAGGTCATCTCTGCTAAGTGGGGTATCAAAAAGGTCAATCAATTCAAGCTTGCACCACATGGAATAAGCTTCAAAAATTTAACAACAAAATTCCAAATTACTAAAAAACAAATTCCAGAGCAATATATAAAGCACAATTCTCAGTAGCCAATCAAAGTTACAAAGAATGCAAAGGAGGAAAATATGACCTATAAACAGAATAAAATCCAAATCAGTAGGAAATGCAGAAATCAAAGAGGAAAGAATAATCAGCCACCTATGCACAGAGAGACAGAGACAGAGATGAGAGAGGGGTATTACAAGATATAAGGACATTTTGTCCAATAATAAACTGTATATATGATGAACCTTTCTATAATCGTCCTTTCAAATTGTTAATCAGGCAAAATCATCAATGAAGCTTTCTTCAGAACTGGTTGCTAGAGGCTTATTTTGCTCTTTGGAAAATATGTCATGTTATATTTCCTCCTTGTATTTCTTTCGTTCCTACATTGAGATTGGAAACATTGGTGGGTCAGTTATCTCTACCACATGGTTATTACCAGAGGCTGAGGACAGAAGTGGACAGAGACATACATATCCGTGGAGATAAGTTCCACTGAGATCAGGGTCGTGTGTGAATGACTACAGATAATATGTATGCACAGAGTATCTCAAAAAGGGGAAAGAAAGGATATTGAATATTTCACCATGAACAGATAGTAGGTGACTGATAAAAAATAGTTAAGTTTAACCTACTGAAAACTTATATTTAAATACTACACTATATACATGTCAAAACTTCACATGATAGCCACTGATAAAGTACAACAAAATGACTAGACATACTTTGAGAACATTGCTAGGCATGGAGAGTAAAAAGAACTTCAGATTTCATGGTCCATCAGGTTTCCTGGGACGTCACCACACCCTTTGTTTGCACACAGTTTACAGCAGAGCTGTGCAGCTGCAGCACAAGTCATGGGCTACAAAGCCTAAAATTGAGTGCTCATTGGAAAAGCCTCTCAACATTTGCTTTAAACAAATTTTCTTATTTAATTTTTTTCTTTAAAAAAATTAGTAGCATATTTATGGAACAAGTATTTTTTTCCATTAGTCAAAAAAAAATAGCAATCAACCCAAACACTTTAATCTTCTACTATTACATATGCAATAAAAAATATCCTATCATATAGGTCACACTGGTCTCTGCATTTCCTCAGTGGCTCAGGGATATGCCCATCTTGACACTCTACAATGCCTCTAACCTTTGTGAATTTCACTCAAGAGAGCCACTGAATCATTCTCAGTTTCTCAACGATTTTTGTGACATTGAAATATTGTATTAAAATGCAAATCAGCCCCTTAATCCCACCTTTTATCAATCCATATTATTTAACATTCTATAACATGCCATATGGATTACTTACCTCTCTTTATGTCAGTCTATCATAGAGACAAGGTTTATTTTGATCACTATGTACCACACGTGCACTGGTAATATTTGTAAATGAACAAATGCATGACTGAATGAAACTTTCAGTCAACATCTAATGCTGACACTTCTCCATACATTGGTGCCATTGTTTTATAATTAAAGTTATATTGTTTGTATAAGCTTTTTATTTTGTTCATTTCTTTGCCCAAAGGTTTCCAGTTCCTCTCTAACATGGCCACTAGAACAAACCCATCTTAGCCCAGATGAGGCTTAACTCTACAGCCCCACTTAAGATGGTAATTTCAGACGCTGCTTGCTTGATTTGACTCTATTTTAAACATGTGGTGTTTTTCTAGACTTCGGATGTTGGAAAGGCATTTCAAACATCTTGTCCCGAGGGACTCAAGCATCATAATAAACAGTCGTGCCACCTTAGAGAGATGCCCTTTGCATGTATTAAGTAAAACTTCTTATCCTGCTTCAATTCAGACATTTTAACAATGTGAATAGCTCTTATAACAAATATGCAAATAACTCATGCCCTCGAATATAAAAAAAAATGCAAACTATACAAAATGTGTGTGTTTATATATCCAGGCTTTCCTTTAGTCACAGAAAATCAGCTTTATTATATCCATATTTACTATTCATTATTCCTGGAGATAATTAGAAAAGCACACAACCCTGGCATGGAAATAGGAAATGTGTGTGGATTAGCAAGGGATTCGTTCAACAGCATCATTTTCCTTCCTAATTAGTATGATAGCAAAACAAAGACGGCACCAAGTGCAGCTTCTGTGAAAAAGGATTTCGGTGTCACCGTCTTGGTCTCTGCTATTGAAGAGCAGACACCCTAGTAGAATGAGACACGGGTATGCCAGTTTACAATAGGCCAGAATCAACCCTGCCACAGACAGACAGACAAGCACAAGGTAGGACAACACCCAGGAGAGAAGGGCTGGCTCATCACCCAGGAAGGGGGACTGTGCTCATCACTCAGTAGTCACCCCCCTTATTCTTGCTCATTTAACTGTTTCCGTACACCTGTCTTCCTCGGTCAGATAACTTCTTAAGGTTACCTCTATAGTTTTTAACATTCTTTTATCATATTATCCAGAAATTATTTAGGCATGAGCTAATCACTGAAAGGACTGATTGTAGTATCCCAAAAAGGAAAATGAACACCCAAGCCACCCATGCTAAACCTCATTCACTATCCATTTGTGAACACTTAGGCATCTTCATTTCACACATATTCTCCCTGTTGAACACTATAGCGACTGGTATAGGGACTATGTCTTATACATAGCTCTGCCTAGGAAGTAACTTTCATATGAGTAAAGGGAATCCATAAACATTTGACAAGCTTGTTAATCTATTTGCCTTTCTGAATGTCCAGCTTTCTTGTGGGTTATGCAGAGGACCCAAGTTCAGTTCCCAGAACTCACATCAGTTAGCTAACAATTGCCTTTGAGTCTAGCTTCAGAGGCACCCAACACCTCTGCAGGTACATACACAAGTACAAATACCCACATAAGAACATACGTATATACACATAATTTAAAATAAACCTTAAAATAATACAAAGTAATTTAGGCAAATTTTTTAGATTATATCCTTGTTTTAATTTTTTATTGTATGTATATGCATGTGTTACTCCACCCTTCTCTCTCTCTCTCTCTCTCTCTCTCCCTATCTGTGTGTGTGAATGTGTGTGTGTGTGTGTGTGTGTGTGTGCACACGCGCATGCGCACACACATACACCAGGCCTGACAACTCTGTGGTCAGAAAGAGCCAAGAGATCCCCTAAAACTGAAGTTACAGATAGTTACAAGATAGTGTACTATGATTATCCATCATATTATATCTCTAACAAAAATTTCTGATGGCCTTACCCAGTACTCTGAGACAAGTTATAAATGTTTATAGTCAGTCTGTTGAGATCTAACCACTGTCTTAGTTTTTACAGAACCCCACAAAGGTATCATCTCCCACAAGTCAGCAAAAAGCAACTCTATAAAAAAAACTATGCCCTTCTCCAAATAAGTTTTGTCCTCCAAGGGTTATATATAATTAGAGTAGTTATAAGTTATATTTAAGTTAAAGATAAAACAATAATGTAAAATCAAAATTCTCTTTTAAAGAGGAGAAAGGGGAGTAGGTGGGACAGACATAGGTAAATTATTGTATCTACCTCTGAACAGTTATTAGCCAAATATGAGCCATAGACAATTTGCACTGGTACAGATTCTTGTATATTGATACAAATGTGAAATTATTTTATATGTCTGTTTGAGATAATCTGTATATTGATACAAATTCAAATCTAAATCTACTTCATATGTCTAAAGTTATTTGCATATTGATAACAAAGTTAAACCTGTAATTGGCATATTTTGCATTTGCTTCTACCTCTCTTTAAAATATTTTGCACACTGATGCATATTAAGCATATTGTTGCCATTTCTATTGTGCAATTTCTACCTCTGTTTAATTATACTAGTCATTATATATATTTAAGATATTTTGTATATCTCTGTTTAGATATTTTGTATAATAATGTATATTTAAGATACTATTGCCATTTTGTATTATACATTTACCTGTATTTAATGTTTATATAATTGTCATACTTAAAGTCATATTCAAAAACTATATACCCATTTATAGACAGTCTATTTTTACAATATAAGCTTCAGTCTTTAAGATGATAAAAATTACAGATCACAGTTACCTAGTTTTGCCATGTACTAGTCATGTTGTTTAGGTTTCTCCAATATATAATAGAATATGTCAGATAGCCAAGAGTCTAAACAATTCATAGGCCTAGAAAATATGGCATTTAGTGTTTTGTTATTTAGAATTCAGCTATGAGATACACAATTGCTCCTGACAGCACCATTCCTTTTCCGAGATGGTGTTGGGCATCAAAGACACTCTACAATAAGTTTGTCTTCCTTGGTGGATAATACTGTGTTGGGCAAACACTGCCCTTGCCTTGACTGCTGACAGTAAGCATGCTGTTCAATCCAGACGAGCAAGACAAAAGACAGAGACTGCTGAGACCTGCCAAGACAAGATAAGATGGTTTCTCAAAAATACCCTGCTTCTAAAGAGATCTGTCAAATATCGTAGGCCTACAGCCAAAAACAAAAAAAGAAAGAGGAAAAGAAAGTAGATGCTCCAACTTTATAAAAAACAAAATTGTGGGTTACTCTCCAGGCAGCCATCATTGTCTTCTACTAAATTTTAAAAGTTAATTGCTCATACATTCAGCTTATTTACATATGATATTTTCCTTCTCAGGTCTTCGATGAGGTTAAAGACTAGATAGTTAAGGTAACTATTACCTCATATCTTAGCTAAGAGCATTTAGATTCATATTCAAAATAAACAGCTTTGAAGTAATCTCTACATATTGCCACTTTCCATTATTCTAGACACAAAATATACTTTATGTTTGTTGTTTGTTAGTTGTAGTTTAACCTTGTTTATGTTATTTGCCTTTCCCACCCTTGGACATTACCTTATAGTTATTTATTTCTATTATTTATAGTATTAAACTTTCTTATTTAGACAAAAGGAGGAGAAGTAGTAAGGATCAGGCATTATTCACCTTGACCTAGTGGTGTGGTCGTTAGATCTTGCAGACCTCTGTATGAGGCGTGGTGAGCCTCGTCTAAAACTGGTTGCACAGTGTCTCCACTCCCTGTTTGTTCCCCGAGTTCTTGGAGGGAGGATCAGCACAATGTGTGGAACATCTCAGTTCTTCCAAAATTGTCCTGAAGTTGAATCTTGTATCCATGTTTATGTGTTTCATATAAACTCCTTAATAAATATTAATCCTTTATATAATCAGTTGCCAGCAAACAATTCCTACTTTAAGTTATGAGCCACTGGTTGGGTGCTGAGATCCAAACTAGGGTCTTCTGAAAGGGTAGTAAGTGCTCTTAACCACTGAGCAATCTTTCCAACCCAAGATTATACCCTTGTAAATCAAAACAGACCTATTTAAATGTATTCTTGCTTATTTAGGAGTCTAAATTAATACCTGATAAATAATTGCCTTAAAGTCTAACATGGATATTGATAGGTATACAGAGAGCAAAATCAAAACATTAAAATAGTGTGGTAATGAAAAGCTAGTATATGAGAGACATGTTATTATGAGGAATTAAACATACTGCATATATAACAAGAAAAAACATTTTTATAAAGAAGGAGGGGATCAAAAGAAATAGATTAAGTGAAATTTGAAGTTGGCATGTATTAGCTTGAAGACCCTCCCCAAGCCTGAGTCTCAGATTGCTTTTAAGACATCTTACAAAGAAACAAATTCTTCCTAACTCATTTTTTAAAATTACTTATAAATACTACAGCACCCCAAGTTCCTGTATAACAGGAGTCTAAATGAAAGACACAATTCCATCTAGTGTGTGACTGAAGCAGAGTATTAAAAGAAAAATCACATCCCTTTGGATATCAGCCAAGATGATTGCTAGCCATAGGGAAACTGAAAAAGCTTAGAAAAATACAACCTAGAAACTTCTCTGTTGTGTGGAATATTGGAGCTATTAAACTATTTTGTGGATGGATGGATGGACGGATGGATGGATGGATGAATGGGTGGGTGGGTAGGGAGGTGGGGGTGGTGAACACAAAGATGTAAATATTTTGAAAAGTCAAACAGAGCTTGAAATACAGCTCAACTGGCAAAGTGTTTACATAGCATGTAGGAAAACCTGTATTTGATCCTCAGCACTGACACAAACCAGGCTTGGTGATCCATGCCTTCAATCCTATTCCTGGGAAGATGGAGACAGAAGGATTAGAAGTTCAAAGTCACCCTTGGCTACTTAGTAAATTTAAGACCAACTTGGACTGCAATAGTTTAGTGGTATTGTATTCTGTTCCATTGTAAATAATTGTCCTGCTTACTTGTTTAATAAAAATGCTGATTGGCCAAAGGCAGACAGGAAGTGTGGGCAGGGCTACCAGACTAAGAAAATTCTGGAAACATCTCAGAGCAGGGCAGAGACACCACAGAGATGCCAGGAGATTAAGAGGAAAGAAGTTGAAATGCTTCTGAGAAAACGTACCGAGCAGCATGGCTAAACAAGATAAGAACCATAAATTCAGTTAAGATGAAGGTGTTACCAAGTTTTATGCCTGGGCCCTAGGTCAATCAGCATAAAATTAATACAAGTGTCTGTGTGATTATTTGGGACTAAGTGGCAGTGGGGCTGAGAGCAGGTCCAAACCTCTGAGCTAGGCCCAGAAGTCCAGGCCAGAAACTTCACACTACACAAGTGACTTTGTCTAATTTTTTTTTATTTTAATAAAACAAACTGAGAAAATGATGAGCAAAAATGTCTACCAGGTGTGCAGGAGACTGTTGATATTAAATTAACACAATTACTTTAAAACTACTTAAAATGATTTAGTTTATTTTGAAAAATTAAGCACTCACACTTAGTGTCAAGCTATCTGGTAAACCTGTAGGATAACTAAGCTATGGTCTATCTCTGTGACATTCAGACCATCAAAAGCCAAAAGAGAACGCCATTCAACAGTAGATGAAATTACCCATTCTGCCCTGGTGGTCCCTGACCACTGATCAGTGCTTCCTAAGGAACAGGACCCAGGCTGTGACAAAGCCAACACCTTGGGAAATAAGAGGCCAAGAAAACACATTTCATGCTTCCCAACATATCCAGCAAATGAAAACCCAGAGGCACTGAGGGCTTCGATCTCTGTCTTAGAGACACAGGAGAGTGAGTGTAGATGCAGCAGTGATCTGAGATAAGTCTATGCACTTACTCTCTATAAAAGTAAGTAGCATGTCTCTTCTCTCATATCTAAATACACAGCAACACCTTGTCAGCACATCTTTCAGACTGATTGTTCCAATACAGCCAAATTTTCAGTAGGAGCCGAAAAGATAAAAAGAAAAAGAAATTCCTAAAATTAAGTTGCTTATACTTCCTCCCTGATGAGATCCTGGAGTAAACAATACATAGACCAAAGAGGGCTTCATAAAAACAAAAGTACTGAGTGGAAAATAGACAGCTGGCTTCAATACTTTCTCCAAAAGGAGAACAGGGGAAACAGAGGGATAAACAAATTATCACCAATTCACAGCACCTTCCACCTCACAACCATGAACAGCTAGACTACCAAAGTGTATAATCCCTTTATTTTCTTTAGGGAAGAATCCCTTTAGCTTAATGATTACTTCCCTAAAGGAAACGCTTTGGGTGTTAAAGGGCAGCCTGCTTGCTATGAGGAAATGAGAGCTGTGTCTATTTCTTTACAGCAGCTGGTTGGCTTTTGTGAAAATCTTGAAGAATGCTACTATTGGCTTTATATTAGAAGGCACATGGCTGCTAGAAAGTCTAAGACTGCTAATGGATAGGCAAAACAATGTTGAAGCTCAGAAAATGGGTAACAAAATAAGCTGTATAAGAATAACAGTTTCAGAACACTCTAAGAAGGGAGGAGGAGGGGGAGGAGGAGGAGACAGAGGACTGAAGAGAGAGCAGTAATTCAGAGAGATCTCATGCACGAAATAAAGTCTACTTGAATTTCTTGACTTAATGCAAATATTAAGAGTAATAGCATGAAAGACAGAATCAAACAAGAGTAAAGTGCATCTGGGTAAAAATCCTAGATAAAATCCTCTCATACAGTCTACAAAAGAGTCTACAAAAGAGCCTATAGAGAGATGGCCCAGTGGTCAAGAGTACACGCTGTTCTTTTGGAAGATTAGAGCTGGGTCCATAGCACAACCCTCTGTAACTCCAGCGCCAGGAATCCAACACCTTTTTCCAGACTCTGAGAGCACCTGCATGCATGTAGCATACACTCACCTAGTCATAATAAAAATAAATATTTAAAATATAAATACATAAATATAAATAAAACAAAAAAAGATTTCACAAAGAGAATGTGTTTTGGCTGTAGTTAAACAGGTTATAAATACGAGAATGTTCTGACAAGTGTTAAGTCTAGTGTGTACATTTCTGTCCACTTAATGAGCATATTTTCTAATCAGAAAACTTTGAGAATTTAATTTTCACTGTATCCAATATTTAAAGAAAATACCCCAAAACACTCTCCAAAAATGAACCCCTTTGGTTCCTTCTATGCCAGTGAGCCTCAGTTTCTTTTTGAAAATCTGTTATTCCCAGTGCTTAATTTCTCCACCAGGTATTTTCTGGTTTATTTTTCCTAATTACATTTCCCAGAATTAAAAATTCGTACTTGATATTCTGAGGATAACTTAAGATTCTGGACTCTTGGAGAGATGGCTCAGCGGTTAAGAGCACTGACTGTTCTTCTGGAGGACCTGAGTTTGATTCCCAGCATCCACATGGCAGCTAACAACTGTCTGTAATTCCAAGATCTGACGCCCTTACACAGTTACACATGCAGGCAAAACACCAGTTCACATAAAATAAAAATAAATATTTAAAAAAATAATAAAATAAAACAGGCAGAGTCCGGCTCAGAGGGGGGAGTGGGTGAGACCTAGCCCCAGATCCTACCACACAGCTTTCACTCTGCATCTGTTCCTACAAGCTCAATCAGCTTCACAGCCAATCAACCTGGGCCTTTTAGGATCTCAACCTCCTGATAGTCTCAACCTTTAGTCTCTTGAAATGCTGGGCCAGGGTGTTGGTGCCTAAATGGTATGTTCAGGGAGCGAGAGAGTTCCCAACTCAGCACAGAACGCCTGCCTGCCACTGCACAGCATGGGCATAAATTACCATGTGGAATCCAGGACCAAACATGGAGACTTTTCTCTTTTTTTAAGAGAACGGTATGTCACGTCCCAACCAAATGATTCTATTAAAAGGTAAAAGGAAAGACAGCTAGGAAAAGGCCCTGAGAGGTCAGGCAAACTGCCAGGAGTCTTGGAATGTGCTTCTAAACACGTAAACTGTTAAAGCTACGGCTCCCTGAGCCCTACCCAGACCTAGTGATCAAAACCTTGGAGCATCCCGAAGACACTCCTAAGGGCATCTGTGCATACTGAATTTTAAAAATAATGACAGCCAGGGGAATTTAAACTATGCATCTGTGACCTGTACTTTATAAGAAGTTCAACAGAGCCGGCAGGAAGCCCAAGAAGGTCAGAGATGCAGTTAAGCAAGAATGTTTTTTACCGGGAGGTTAATTTGTTACCGAGAAAGCAAGCATGCCGTCCATTGTGGAAGGGGCTGTCTTGTTCTGAAATGCAAGCTTTGATCAAACTCAGATATCTGAACATAAACTGAAAGAGAAAGATTTAAAATGTTTCCAGTGTTGTCAGCCCAATATTCCTACTATGCGTGTTTAATTTATGAAACTATAAGAAAAACTCATGATGGCTTCAACAAATCGGGGCCAAAAGTCTGGCGAGGCGAGCGATGTCTTCAAGGAACCTATGAAAGGCTGTCCTTTGACTCTAGACATAATGATCCCCTTGGCAATCCCCACAAACCCACCTTATTCAGTACCTCTGACTCATACTGCTCTCTGGCCTGAAGGGAAACTCCTCCCAGAGAGAGAAAAAAAAAACAGAAAAAGAAAAAGAAAGGCTGGACCTTTCCCATGGCTGCCTGTGTCTCCCAGACCAGACCCTACAGGAATTGTCTCTACATCACCCTGTCAGTCAGCTGGTGCCTCTAACACGGCTTTTTTCCTTTCCTTCTTTTTACTTTTTGTTGTTTGTGCATCCTTGGCTATCCTGGAACTAGGTCTAGTCTGGCCTCAAACTCAGAGAGATCTGCCTGCCTCTGCCTCTCCTCTTGTGTGTTGAAATTAAAGGCATGCACCACGACTGCCCCCCTTACCAGCTACCTGTCCTTATTAAAATGATTGTATAGAAGAGTTCCAAACAAGAATCCAAAAATAGTGACTGGTACACCATTCTCTAATAAATTATAAGCCATACAACTCATTCTAATATGGATGCAGTCCTAGCTTTTTTTCCTGTTGCTATGATAAAACACTAACCAAAACCACTTCAAGGGAAGAAAGGGCTTATTTGGCTTTCATTTATATCTGTCATTGTGTAAAGCCACAGCAAAAACCCAAAGCAGAGACCACAGAGGTCAGTTAGGAAAGAATGTTCTCAGAAATTTATGTTGACCAGCTTGTTCCCTCTGGCTTACTCAGATAGCTTTCTTATACAGCCAGGGTCCACAGGCCTAGGGAGAACACCTCCCAAAGTGGCCTGAGCTAAAGACAATCACTGAGCTATGGCTTCCAACTCAGTGATTCTAGTTTGTGGCAAAGTGTCATTAAAACAAGCTGTCACAGACATATTTTATTTTGTTCAGCACCTGTGATTTGAAGACAGTAGGTGAACTTTTGACAGATTCATGTTTAAAGTTTATAAAAGCTGAAAACTTTCAGAAGGCTTTTCACCTAGGAAAGAATATTTCTGTGTTGTGAACAGTCTCTTTGTAACTTCTAACTTTTAATATTTTTATACTAATATTGAACCAAAGCAGAAGAAAGAATTTAACAGCATATTGAGAGATAGTTTCCATAGAGAGGCTCCTCGGGCAGTCACTTATCACTATGATCTACAGAATTTACTTTTGTACAACCTTAACAGGGACCTTTAACACAGAATGACTTAGATTCCAATATCTTTAAAGGCCACTTTCTGCTTCAGGTAGGGGCAGAGAATTTTCATTCCAAACGACTCATTCTGAAAGCAAATCACTGGAATCTGTTCCATGTTCTCAGCTGCTCATCCAAAACACATGCGTGTGCATGCAAACTGTAAGCTCAGGTGTTGTGAGGTTAAGGCATCAGGACACTGGTAAATGCTCACTTGCTAGATCCCTAGGAAAAGCCCTGATTTGTAGCATGGGCCAATTTCTATCCAATTCTGCACAGCGCTGAAGAGTGGCCAGTTGTCTCTCTGGCCCTGACATGGAAGTCCTTACCTGACACTGACCACTGCGCCCTGCCAGGTTCTCAGCCTCCCGAGTCACACCTTCAGAAATACTCTTACAGAGTTTTACAGTGACCTGTCACTTCATTTCAGAATTATTCATAAAGAATGGGCTGTTCTTCCCCCACCCCTTTCTTTACATATTACACGACTGACTGCTTGGGATGCTCTTCTGTGCTAAGTACTATGTGTCCTAAAACAAATGATGTAAAGTTTTCAGCTCTAGTTAGTTGTTTGGTTTAGCAACTCGTACAGCAAGGGGTGAAAACAAGAAGTTAAATGTCACTAAATGTATTCCAGGTTAGAAACTAGATGGAATTTATAATTTACCTAAAAGATCTCCAATTTACCTAGTTATGTTTTTCACATGAATCGCCCTACTAAGTATCCAGTATGTTCTAGAATATAAAAGCAAACAATAAAATCCCTGCACTTGTACTTTTGCATTATATATAATGTTTTATGAACATACATTAATTGTATAGGTGAAGCATTTTCTCTGTGGCATTTGTTATGTCTATGGTAACAGTGTTGTATCTATACGCACAATCAGAATGCCAGTCGACACTATGGTTGTAAACTTGGCTGAGTCTTCTTTTCAAAAGTAGGAACCAAACCTCAGAAAACTCTTGCAAAGACCAAGTGAAAAACACCAAAATGTTCCCCTCTTTTTCAGGGTTCCTGAGCTGTTAATACAGTTTTCTACATAGCATGTGTCCTGAGCATTCCAGTTCTTTATAAGAGTTTCCATATTGGTGATTTGTTTTAATATTGATGCATTAGGGTGATAAGCATAGAGGATTTGGGATATTCCCATATGCTCTGGCATTCGCTGTGACTGGCCAGAGGGGTCGTGCCAATCTAAGCAGCAGCCTTGCCAGGCTCTCCCTACCTGTGCTGTCTCAGCACCTGAGTCAAAGGCTCTGAAAGGCGAGGACAGCAACCTTCTTTACTTGGAAACATTAAAATCTATCATTGGAGCCTTAAGAATTTCAAAAACCAATAGGAGAAATCCAGAGGAGACAAAGGATTCATTTTACGTTGATCAGCCTACTGTTCATTTGGTGATTTGACAGAAATAGATGAATAGAGAAGGAAATGTGAGTCTGTGGAATTCATTCAGTGGGGCAAAGATGATGAAATATGACTGGATAGTCAAAAGTGTTGTTAAATGATTGTCCCAATGAATGATTAAATAGGATGCAACAAATCATATGTCTACTCATCATGCTTAAAATAGCCTTTTAAATTAGAGATGAGAGAGTTTTAATTACCCTGCCTCTTCCTGAAGAAATCAGGAGTCCCTGAACTCATTCCAAGCACAGGCTTGCCTGCCCCTCTCCCCTCTGCCCACCTCCACCATCCACCACAGAGGAGCTTTTCATTCTGGCTCACAGGTAAAGGAGCTCTCTTAGCTTACTCCCTCTCTAACCCGCAGCCATGCTATCAGTGGCCTCCACTTCTAAGCCTCCAGCCATGTTCTCGTTAAATGTTCCCACCTGTGATTGTTGCTGCCCCCATGGGCTTTTGTGTTAGCTACTTCAGCACCACTACTTCCTGCTGCCCTTCTTCACTGCACCTCACGCCTGTTGGCCTGGGGCTTCCGCTTTAAGCACATAGCAACTCTCACCTGCAACCACTGGCTTCCACTTGGTACACAACTGCCTGCGTGACTTGAATGCCCACTCTCTTCTCCTTTGCCTTCCATCCTCATCCTCCTCCTCCTCCTCCTCCTCCTTCTCCTCCTCTTCCTCCCCCCTCTTCTCCTCCTCTTTGACTTCTTTTCTTTCTTCTGTGAAACAAAGATCTCAATATGTAGCCACAACTGGACTAGAGCCGTCAGATTTGCACCACCCTCCCACCTCTGTCTCCTGAGTGCCAGTTGGTCCCTTTGTTGTTATCTAACATTCTGTGGACTTATTTTTATTCATTTGTGTTTCTTTCCACTAAATGGTAAGCTCCACATTGAGAGTAAAGTTTGTCTGGTGGCACACAGGATTCTTTAAGAGATGTTTATAAAGGAGGAGGAGGAAGGAAGGAAGAGAAAGAAAGAGTAAGAAAGGAAGGAAGAAAGAAGAAGGAAAAGAAGAAGAAGAAGAAGAAGAAGAAGAAGAAGAAGAAGAAGAAGAAGAAGAAGAAGAAGAAGAATAGAAAGAAGTGTGGTACAATTCTGTTGTGAATCCATCTGAGCATGAGCTGTGTTTAGTTGGAAGGCTTTCCTGTCTCCATACTTACTAGAGGTCTCCTTGTTAACTTTTTTGGTTAGGATGAAATACAGAAGAGAAGTCATGAATATGAAGGAGGACATAAGAAAAGCTAGAAACGAGAGAGTAGGGAATAGAAGTGATTTAAATGTAGCATTCATGTGAAGTTATCAAAATGTTAAAGATGCAATAAAACAAACCTTTAAAATAAATATAATAAAATCTTTGTGATATTACTGATCTGTGCTTTCTATTTTCTTATTTTAAGTTGCGTATTTTTTAAGTATTTATTGAAGGAACCAACAAGAGGAACCTGTGTTTAAAAACTGGTTTCAGTTATAGGATGAAGTCACAAGCAAATCAGCAGTGAACACACACCCAAATTTGCTTCTTCTCAGCGTTGTTTGTTTGTTTTAATTTTTACTAAGTTTCCTCTCTGATGACTTCACACACAGGTATGACGTGTTATGTCACTGTTGCCATCTGCTCTCCGATGACTTCACACACAGGTATGACGTGTTATGTCACTGTTGCCGGCTGCTCTCTGATGACTTCACACACAGGTATGACGTGTTATGTCACTGTTGCCGGCTGATCTCCAATGACTTCACACACAGGTATGACGTGTTATGTCACTGTTGCCATCTGCTCTCCGATGACTTCACACACAGGTATGACGTGTTATGTCACTGTTGCCGGCTGCTCTCTGATGACTTCACACACAGGTATGACGTGTTATGTCACTGTTGCCATCTGCTCTCTGATGACTTCACACACAGGTATGACGTGTTATGTCACTGTTGCCGTCTGCTCTCCGATGACTTCACACACAGGCATGACGTGTTATGTCACTGTTGCCGGCTGCTCCTTTCCCATCCCCTCATCCCGTTATTCTCTCCCCTTCTCTGGAGTCCCTCTCACACATTCATGCTGTTCATGTCACACAGAATTAGATGAGGACCACGTGTGTGGCTATCGGTCCGGAACCATCCATGGGAGACTGATGGGCTCACCAGTGTGTATGATTTCAGAAAATCACTGTGCACTGTGCTCACCCGGGATCCATCAGTAACTGATAACCCAGTACTGAACAGTAGAACACCATGCTCCTCTCCCAAATCCATGGTTGACTACTGACAGCCCCAGTCTTATGCAAACTCAGACTGGCAGCCATAGCTGCTGTCAGATCATGGCTGTGACAGCTGTGTCATGCCCCAAACAAAGCATTTTCCAGACCTTTCCCCTGACTTCTAACTTCTACATTCTTTCTGCTCCCTTCTAGAGATAGTCCCTAAGCCTTAGAATGGGTGATACAGATGTTCTGTTTAGGGCTGAGCAGTTAAACTCCACTAATTTTTCAGCACCTTGAGCATCCAGGAGTCTCTGCATTCACTACCATTCATGCAAAGTGAAGCTTTTCTGATTAAGGCTGAGAGCAGCATTTGTCTGTGGGTACAAATTAGATGTTTAGAAAGCAGATTGGAACCCTATCAATCTAAACAGTAACTCCTCACTTGGGCCTAAGGTCCCCAGTCATGGGTTTAGACTGGGTCTACAGTATCAAGTCCAAATTCCTTCCTATTGAGTTAACCTCAAATCAGAGAGAAAGAGAGAGAGAGGAGGGAGGAGAGAGAGAGAGAGAGAGATGGCTGGTTACTCCCAGTCATGCAACTATTGTGCCATTCTGTTATGATAGATAGAAGTTGAAATTAGCCTAGATATCCATTAATGATGATCAAAATGTGTTTGATATACACAATGGGATCTTACTCAGCTTGAGAGACAGGGTTTTTCACAGAACAAAAAGCTGGATGCTCAGCAGGCTCTTGAGATTGACCTTCTGTCCCCCAGCTCTGTGATTACAACCACATGCAGCCATGCCCAGTGTTTATATGGGTGCTATAGATTTGAACTCAGGTCCTCCTCCTTGCACACCAAACACTCCTACTCACTGAGCCATTTTCCCAATGCCTGTTTGAATTTCTTTCGTTAAATGTATTTCTGAGTGGTATACTCTTCTTGATGCTAATGTAAATGGAACTGGCTTTTAAATTTCATTTTTAGCCTGTTCACAGCAAGTGGACATAATTATAATTTAATTTGACATATTGATGGTGAACCCAGAAACCTCTGAACTCATTCACTACTTATAATAGCAATAAATGGATCCCTTCACATTTTCCATATGCATCATCTCTGTAAATAGACATTTTACTTTATCCTTTCCAATCTAGAAGTCTTTTCTTCCTTTGTCTTGGCAAATTTCCTTGGCTAAAACTTCCAAGACAATGTCAAATAAAGATTGGGTTTATCATATTCATCTTACAGCAATCGTTCTTAACCTTGAATCGTGACCCTCGCCCCGCAAACCTTTATCTCCAGAAATATTCAAATTACAGTTCATAACAGTAGCAAAATTACAGTTATGAAGTAGCAATGAAAATAATTTCATGATTGGGGGTCCTCACTACATGAGGAACTATATTAAGGGTTACAACATTAGGAAGGTTAAAGAGAAAGAATTCTTTTTTTTTTTTTTTTTTTTGGTAGGTGTGTATGTGTTAGCAGAGGGGTTGCATTTGTTAGACTGAGGAAGCACCCATCAATTCCTAGTTTATTACAAGTTTTCTGCGTGAATGTATGATGCTGAGCTTACTGAGATGATCTTATGGGTTGTGTTGGGCTTTTTTAACATAATGTATTATATTAGTTGATTTTCAAAAGCTAAAAAATCATGTTTTTTGGATAAAATAAGATTATTCTTTTAGATTCATCCATAATTTAGAACTCGGGGTAGCTAAAATGGTCTTGAAACAAAAGAACAAACTAGAAATGCCACTTTCTAAATTTACAAAAATACTACTACCACAGAGCAAAGATATTTAAGACAACATGGTATTGGTACAAGAGTAGAAATAGTGATCAATTAGTCAGAACTGAGAATTCAAATACAAGCCCATAGAGCTACAGTTAATAAAATGTTGACAAGGATTTTAAGAACATAAGGCACAAAGAATAGACTTTTAGACAAATGGTGATAGCAGCTGGCTGTCTGTGAGTAGAAAGTGAAGTTGGACTGTTGCATAATATTTTCATTTTAATTGTATGCATGTCTCTGTCTACTATGTGCAGTGTCCACAAAGGCCAGAAGAGGGTGTTGGATCTCCTCTTGGTACAGGTGTTTGGAGGCACCTGATGTGGGTACTGGGAACTAAACTCAGGTCCTCTGAATGAGGAGGAAGTATTCTTAACTACTGAGCTATCTCTCAAGATCCTAAATGGTTCATTTTTATGACAAAATAGTCACATATATAATGTACATACATGCAGAAAGAGTACACAAAAGAAAGCATTCATGATAATATACTATGAACTTATATAGATGGATTACAATAAGCAAGTATGTTCTTGGCCTAAGAAAATAGTGTTAAAAAGCCTACATGCAGTAAGACTTCTTCTTCAACGTAATCTAAGGAATCAAAAGAATAATGGATGGGAGAGCATTCTAGATAGAAACGCAGGCAGCTCCTCATACCAGAGCGGCTGTAGAAGTGGTTTTGGTGATCCATCTAGTTAGTGCCCAGGTATAAAAATGACAATTGCCATGGGCTGTGCACATCCACACAATAAACATCGTCACAAATTACCTGCTTTAGAGGTGACAAGCTGGAGAACAAGAGGTCTTCTGGTTACAATGCCTGAGCCTCGAGGAAGAAAGTCCCTGAAAACAAACAAGAGACAATAGATAAAGGCACTGTGGAATGTTAAATTGAGCTCCATGGTAACTCTTCTAGTCTCTGACCATACAATGTATTCCCTGTCTCAAGAAAACTAGACCCATCTATGAAAGAGGTATTTACAAAGTTCAAAGAGAAAGCTTGTGTCAGCCACTGATCTGTTATTGCATAATTTCCTCACTAAAGTATATCACGGTTTTACCTAGGTAGGAATAATAAAGGCTTGCCTAAGTTTCTGCAGGTTGCCCATTTATTTTCACTTTCAGGGAAACTCATTAATTTAAAACAATGGTCTGATGCTAAAAGTAACCCCAGAACTTCTGATAACTGCAAAATGAGCATTGGCTTTGGCTCCAGCATCAATATCAGCACCATCAAATGTTGGCCAGTATGAAAAGAGTGAATTAAACTAAATTTTCTAAATATCCTGAAATTTTTCACCAATAAAAAGGCCCACAAAATGTGGTCTCAAATGGAAGAAACTATCATATCACAGAAATTCTAGTGAGAGCTGGAGAGATGGTTCGGCAGCTGCTTTTCCAGAGGACCCGGGGTTTAATTCCCAGCACCCACATGGCAACTCACAACTGTCTGTCACTCCAGGTTCAGAGGCCCCCAATGTCAATGAGCATAAAATATAAATAAATTAGAAATTAACCCTGGAAAAAATGTTGTAACTTGAGATTTTTCTTGTTGTTCTTATTAAGCGGGAGATTCTTGAGAAAGCTCATGTTGAAAATGACACATTAACACAGACTACACCATAAACTGACTTTCTCAAAAATGAAATTTTAGTACTTTCTAAAAGTTAGAATTCCAGACACCCAAGACTCAGCTTCAATGGCACATACTACTAGTACTCAGGGGAGAAGGATAACTCCCAGGAGATTGCCAGGGTTTGCTCAAAAACTTCACGGTCACACTGGCTTATGGCAGACACAGCGTCTATCAATGTTAGTGCACACAATGAATGAAAGACAAAGGTCGCAGGAAGAGTTCCAGAGTCCAAGCCATCAGAGACGTGGATGCTCCCAGTGGAGCGTCACAAAAAGAAAATTAAGCAAATTTTCCTTTGTAACTGTCATTTTGCAAGTACTAAAATATATTCTGAAAGAGTTCAACATAATGAACAGTCTCTAAACTGGGCTAATGACATATTCCTTAGCCCCAAGGGCTGAGAACCATGTAGAAGTTATTGTATGCTATTGAGGAAAGGGAAGAATGAGAAAGATGTTTGGATTTGAACTTAAAAAAAAATGCCACTTGAAATAAGTAGTATTTTTTATTCATAAAAAATACATTGACTAAGTATAGTGGTACACATCCATACCCAAGAAAGGAGGCAGGAGAAACCAGGATTCAAGGCCAACCAAGCTGCACAGTGAGACTCTGCCTCAAACAAAGAAACAAAAACACAGAACAGAGCATCTATGTTCTGCGCCTCCAACCAAAAGGGAAGAAGTTCATTTGAAAGTCAAAAATGAATGAAGGGAAAACAAAACACCAGAGTAGAAGACTGAAAAAAAAAACTATGTTTCCGTGAATGAAGTTTTAAGCTTAATAGATGCCAAAGAGAGATGCCTGAATACTACCACTTAAAAACTGAAATTTTCTTCAGTAAGAGAGGAATAGAGTGGAAAGAAGGAGGAAGAAAGGAGATGTGTTGACTGTGCCCTCTCTCAGGAGCCCGTTCCTGCTCATATTTGTGACTGGAAGTTTGCAGGACAGAGACTTAGCAGCAACTCCACTGAAACAATTATCGAGAAATAGATTATACATAACACTTTCAACACCTCACAGTTTCCAGGCATCACCAGCACAGCTCTGCCTCTAATATATACTCTTACCAACCATGAAGACACTGGGCAACCAAATCTGGCTATCTGGAATTCTCTCCTGTTTCATAGGAGGCTCTCATTTATAATAAACCATTAGAGAGAAAGCGCTCTCTAGTAATGGAGTGGATGGTCAATCTAGAACCCTGGAAATGCATTTCATTCTGATGACCCAGCAAATTTAGACCCATATGGCCAAAACTTTCCTGTGTGAGAGCTGAGGGCTGAGACACTCAAAGAAGAGACAAAGAACACTGATTTCAGTGCCTGCTCCACCATTGCACAGGCAAAATTCTCCCTAAATGTGTTTAAGTAATTCTAATTACAAACTGGATTGTATGACTTAAATGAAATGAAGCATACGACAACCCACTGAAAACCCAAGTGTCATAAAAATACACATCCGTATTGCCATAATTATTGCTACATTAGAGTCATAATATGTTCCCCCTAATTTTGTAGCATTCACTTGCAAAATTCCCTAAATCCCTAGTTATAAAATGTTTGTACTTTATGAATTGAATATGAGCTAAGGGGCCACAGACCCCCATTTGACTACCCTCTTGGTGCAGACCAGCTGCGGTGGTTTGGAACACTCAGTCTGTTCTCCCTGACTCCATCCAAACCAAGCCAGGCACTGACACAAACAATCTTGAATAATTCATTAGCCATTGAGTGCAACCATCCACTTGATTTTCACTTCTATGCAATAGACAGTTGGCTTTTTGTGTCTCATAAGCGTGTTTTATGGGGAAATGATTTTACTACATTTAAGTAGGGGAGGGAATGGCTGTACCTTTAGTACTGCTTTTAATTTAATGCATGTATTTTCTTTATTACAGTCTAATATATACATATGGAGAGAGAAGAGGGGCCAGAGACCCCATATAAACCACCAACACACCCATCAATCAAGCATAAGTTTATAAATATTTGCATACATTTTCACAGTAAGTCCATGCTTTTCTTACTTTCATTATTCATAAAAAAAAAAAGTTAAAAAAATTCCATCATTCTATATAAAGAATAAAATTGTAGCATTTCTTACCAGTGTTTCAGAAATTTTTTTTCCTTCTTTATTTTGTATTTAACAAAAAAACAGTAATATGAATTTAAAATGAGGAAAAGTTAACAATAACTATGAACAGGATAAGAATCATAAGCATGGCTTATCAAGGGTGGTAATGCAAATAAGATTGCTACACATATATTTACTATGTGTTCATCTTTCCCTCCGAAATTTTTTTTTCCATCCCTGTATATCCTCATTCAAGGTCCCTTCCCCCTCCCACCACATCTTGACATTTCTCTTCTCTGCAACTCCCCATCCCTTCGCTGGGCAGGGAGCAGACAGTCCTATGGTCCCACTGACCCAATAATGCTTGGATCAGTCTCCACTCCTGGCCAAATCCAGTTTTGTCTCCCCTCCCTCAAGAATGAGTCAGGTGTTCCTATAGATGGACTGGGGTCCGAAGGGTCAGTCCAGGGTGTTTCTGTTCCCAAGATGTTCAGTAGTTGTGGTTTGCTGCTTGGGCATGTTTGGCTTTTTTTTTTTTCTTGATTGTTTGTTTAGAGACCACTAGTGAGTGAGTACATCCCCTGCTTATCTTTCTGAGATTGTGATACCTCGCTCAGGAGGATATTCTCCAAATCCATCCATTTGCCTGCGAATTTGAGGATATCATTTTTTCTTACTGCTGAGTAGTATTCCATTGTGTAGATGTACCACAGTTTGTTAATCCATTCTTCAGTAGAGGGACATCTAGGTTGTTTCCAGGTTCTTGCTATTACAAATAATGCTGCTATGAACATAGTTGAGCTAATACCTTTGGAGTGTGAATGTGTCTCTTTAGGGTATACACCCAGAAGTGGTATTGCTGGGTCCTTGGGGAGATTGATTCTCAATTTTCTGAGAAACCTCCATATTGCATTCCAGAGTGGCTGAACAAGCTTACACTCCCACCAACAATGGAGTAGTGTTCCCCTTGCTCCACATCCTCTCCAACATAGGCTGTCATCTGTGCCTTTTATCTTAGCCAATCTAACAGGTGTTAGGTGGTATCTCAAAGGTGTTTTGATTTGCATTTCTCTGATGGCTAAAGATGAAGAGCACTTTTTCAGGTGCCTTTCAGCCATTCGTAGTTCCTCTGCTGAGAATTCCCTTTTTAAATCTGTACCCCATTTTTAATAGGGTTATTCAGGGTTTTGGGCTCTAAATTCTTGAGCTCTTTATATATCTTAAAGATCAGTCCTCTATCACTTGTAGGGTTGGTGAAAATCTTTTCCCATTCTGTAGGCTGGCGTTTTGTCCTATTGACAGTGTCTTTGGCTTTGCAGAAGCTTCCCAGCTTCAGGAGATCCCACTTATTGATTGTTGGTCTTAGTGTCTGTGCCACTGGTGTTATATTTAGGAAGTGGTGGCCTGTGCCAATTTGAAGAAGTGTATTTCCCACTTTCTTTTCTATCAAGTTCAAAGTGGTTGGGTTTAAGTTGAGGTCTTTGATCCACTTGGATTTGAGTTTTGTGCAGGGTGCCTCTCCCCTTCCCTCTCTCCTCCCCCCTCCCCCCTCCCTGTTCACTCCCCCAGAGAAGGCAAGGAATCCCAAGGTAAGCCAATTTGGTCTGGCATGTCCAGTAGAGGTAGAACCTAGCTCGTCCCCCAAGTATCCTACTGAGAAAGGTGTTTTCCCGATAGACATGGACTTCAAGAAGCCAGTTCATGGACCCGGAATAGACTCTGGTCTGAGTGCAAGATGCTTCAGAAACTCCCCACGCCTTTCAACTGTCATCTACATTCAGAGGGTTCAGATTTGTTCCAGGAAGGTTCATCAGCTGTTATTTCAGAGTCTGCGAGCTCCCGACAGCATGAGACTGCCTACTCCATGGGGTCTCCCCATCATGATCCCGATCTCTCCACTCATGCAATCTCTCCTCTCTCTTTCTAGCTGCACCAGCAGCTCAGCCCCATGTTTAGTTAATAGATCTCTGCATCTGCCTCCATCAACTGCTGGATGAAGGTTCTATAATGGCAATTGGGACAGTCATTCATTTGACTATAGGGCAAGGCCAGTTTAGGCACCTTATCCACTATTGCTTTGAGTCCAAGCTGGGCTCATCCTGTGGGTTCTTGGGCGTTCCCTAGTATCAGTATCATTAGATTAGTATCTAATCCCGTAATGGCTCCCTCTATCAGGATATCCACTTCTTTGCTCTCCCTCTCTGTTGCTCCCTCCCCATCCCTTTCTCCCATGTTCTCATCTCATTTCCACTTGCCCCAACCCATGATCTACAATTTTTCTCAAGGGATCTTCTCTATTTCCTCTTCCCTAGACATCTAAGGGTGTCTTTCTTAATTTTTTCCTGTCACCTAGCTGCTGGAGGCGGGGTTGGGGGGACGGGGATGGTGTTGTGGATTGTAGCCTGGTTCTTCTTTGCTTTATGTCTAAAATCCACTTGTTTTATTTATCTCTTAGACATCTTGGGTATAGGGATCCTTGAGTTTCATTTAATATATTTCAACACTTATGCAACATATGCACTGATCTAAAGAGCAGCCATAGGCACTGGAGCTACAGAAGAAAATAGTGCAGAAAAAAAAATAAAGAAAGAAAACCCTGCCTTTAAACAGAAATGTCTGTGCATTCCCTCAGCCTCAGTGTTTTGGCATACATACATACATACATACATACATACTTTGGACCTCTGCTTGGAATTCCCACCCCAGCAGCTTCCTCTGGCAGCTTCTACTAGAACTTCAGCATTCAGCCCTGTGTCCTGTGCTCTGGTCCTACGTTAGCTTGGTCTAAGCTGGTCTGTTCACAGATTTGTCTCATCAGCGCCTCGTGTTCCTCCAAGGCTCGATTCAGTGCCCAATTATTTCATTTGACCCTTTCTGTCTCCCGTTGTGGGAAGAGTACTGGTTGCTTGTTAGAGTGTTAGCGCCCAGGGGAAGCAGTCTTGAATTTACTTCTTCAACTGGGAAACTCGTAAGTGACACTATACAGATGAAAGAACAGCAATTTACCAAAAACTGGCTGAGATGATTTAATTTGTTATTCTAATATGCACATTTAGAATAAAAATGTATTCACCAAAGGACAAAGTAGGGAACACAACGTTGGCCCATATTACTCCCTGGATAAAGACATGGAATAGATTTGAAGAAAACTATTTTTTAAATCCAACAAACATCATACTTCTAAAAATTAGTTCTTAAATTAAAAAAAAAAAACTCTTAACTTCATTTCTTCAAGTATAATTTCTATTCTCTGGAACAATCCCTGGGAGGCTAACATCTCAAAACACTTCACCCAAAGGTGCTGAGAGTGTGAGACAGGAATGGAGGAACAGAGAAGAGAGAGCGAGAGAGCGAGGCAAACACAGAGACTAGTACTGAGTACTGCCTACCCTGTCGGGAGGGGCATGAGGTCCTGACTCTAATTCCACCACAGAACACAGTGTGCTGTTAAAATGCATCCGCGTTTGTGTGCCTGAGTCCTAGAATCCCGTTGCCTTGCCAGCTGCTACAATGCCACTTCTACTATTGGAGGTAATGACACCAAGAGCCACAGATTTCTTTTGGAAAGTTCCCATTGCAGTTTCCATCTCCCACATACATTACTGGCCTCATTAAGGAGGTTAGCACTTGTTTATATGTAAAAGATCACATCGCTAATGCCAGTTGCTCTACAAAGTGCCTATTACCTATGTCACTTCACTTGGAAAACATGAAAATATAACTGCAGAAAGAATGCTGCTTTTCCATATCTAAAATAACCAATATTCATCCACAAAACTCAAAATTTCTAAGCAATACATTTTCACCAACCCAATTAATCATGAGTTGATAGTTCCCATGGAAGCATTTAGAATGTAAAGTTTCTGTATCCAAAATCTAGGAACTGAATGAAGACAATCCTCTGTTTTACCCACCAGAATACACTCATTCAGAAAAATGACTTATTTATAAATTTTTAGCACCAGATTAGCGAGTCTTAGTACAAAATTGAAATGTACCATGTTGTAAATAGTTCTGGCCCGGACTTTCCAGGCCTGGACCAGAGGTTTAGTCTCACTCTCAGCCCCACTTTGCCTCAAATAATCACACACGGGCTTATATTATTTTTATGCTGATTGACCTAGGACCCAGACATATAACTTGCTAGCTCTTAGTCTATAACTAACCCATCTCTCTTATCCTGTTCAGCAATGGGGCTTGGTACCTTTTCTCAGAGCAGCATTTCAGCTTCTTTCTTCCGCATCTGCTGCCGTCTCATTGTTGTGTCACCTTTGCATCTCTGTGGCATCTGTCTGGCAGCTCTGTGTCTGGCATCTGTCTCTGTTCTTCCCATACTCAGAGTTTTCTTGGCCTAGTAGCCCCACCCATAGTCTCTATCTGCCTTTTGGCCAGTCAGCTTTTATTAAACCCATAGGTAGGACAATTATTTAAAATGTAACACATAATTTACTACAGCACCATATTTTTCCCCAAATCTCACATCCTATCTTTCTCTGTTTAGCTAATGTGAAAATAAATAGCAGGAGAGACCACCAAATAGGCTGTTAGTTGCCTAGCCCATGCCCATTTTCCTTTCTTATTAACACAACCCAAATTTCACTGGGAATGGCAACATGGATAACTTTGACAAGTAAATTGAGCAGGATCCCCCTGACTGCCTGGAAAAGGTGGTGCCCTTGACTGTGTTCTGCACCGTAAGGTGTCTCTGGAGATCACAGAGTGGCATCAGTTGGTTCCTGTAACAGAGTCTGATTCCTCCAAATGTACTCTTTGCCCTTCCTCTTCTTTATCCTTCCTGTCGGTTATCTGTGACTGCAGCACAACAGCAATTGCATCCATGAGGCAAGGCAAGATGATCCTGCAGGTAGAAGTCATATGCCCAAGAGCAGAGAAAACATCAGAAAAAAAAAAACCCAGGATGGCGATAACATTACAAGTCAATCGAACCAACCTGGCACTTTCTGGAAGGAGAGAGAGTGACAGATGCTTAGCTTTAAGCCAAGGTTTGCAATTGCTTTTCACTGCAGCCTCCTTATGAAAACATTATTTGATTTTTCCCCCCATCAAAAATTTGATATCATAGATTTAGATATATCAGCAGATTTGATGTATACATTTGTTATTTAAACTTATATAAAACATTCCTCCAATTTTACCTCCTTGGAGAACATATCAGGCTATTGATAATGTTTTATAGGCCACCAAATAAGAGAAATCAGAATACTCAACATGCATTTCATTTAGCCATGTTTTCCTACAGACTTTCCAAGAGATGAACAGGGCAAGGTGAAACTCTCACCCGGCCTATGCAACAGGCAGGCAACAGCTTCTGTTGCTATTTTTCCATGAAGCTGCACTGGGTCTCAAACCTTTGTATTTCTATACAGCAATGGCTAGAAAAATAGGAAAAAAAAAAAAAAAAAAAACCCTGTCTGGAGATCAAATCAGCCAATGAAAAGATGGGTCACAAAGACTTTTTCAAAAAAAATTATTGATAATTTTTATTGATTTTTTTGGGGGAATTTGACATCATGCACCCCAATCCCACTCATTTCCCAGTCCCTCCATATCTACCCTTCATTTTCACAGCACTCCAGAAAAGAAAATAAACTATTAATTTAAAAAAAATAACACGTTTCTCCTCTGTCTTTCCTGCCTTTCCATCACCTCGTCATTCATCCTGCTGGCATGGGGAGGGAACTCTGCTGTGTCACACAGTATACACCCTTCTGTCCAAACAGCTTTTCCTGCAAAACTATCCACTGCAATGAGTGGCTGGTCTGGTCCAAGGCCTCTGGCTTTCAGGACAACATCAGTACAGGGGTCTCCTTGAAACTCCTCGTGGGTATCTTACTGTTGTCTCAGGTCATGGAGATCCTGCAGCTCTACTTCCACAGAACCAGTTCCTTCACATGCTCAGCAAGTCATAGATGGGGTACATGTTGGGGTGGGTCATCTCAAAGCACGGATGTGGGCCTGGGTGGTAGCTGAATTAGTCAGTTAGGGCCTCCACGGGGATCACTCTCCTCAGGCGAATGGCCAAACCAGCTCTCCTATGCCATATCATCAGGGTCAGCTCTCCTGCTACAGCAGCCATCAAGGGGTAGGACCAGATCTCCAGGCCAGGTGAAGGGCCCTGGGGTGGGCGCAGCATGGCCCTCAGACCCCAACATGCAGGGTTCGCATGGCTCCTGGTGGTAACATGGGCCACGGGTATCAACAAAAATTACAGCTGCAGTAAACTCAGATATAACCCTTGGCAGCAGTTCAGGCCCCAATGTCACCATGGTCCTGGGCCAGATCAGTGTGGCCCTACCACAGCATGGCCCTTGGATACCAACATAGCTTCATATGACAACCTATTCCCTGGGCATCTACATTCCCTTCAGTGGTAACAGGACCATGGACATCCACACAAACTCTGGCTGTGGTTGGGCTATGACCAGATATAAACTGCAGTCAGGATGTAATATATGAGAAATATATGAATATATATCTGTTTTGTGTATATTGAATGAGTCAGGCATCTCCTGACCATGACAAAAGTCTGGGAGCACAAACTCAGAGAAGAAAGGCTTATTTTGGCTCATGGCTTTGGTCATAGCTAATTGGGTTCATTGCTTTGGGCTGCAGATAAAGCAGAGCATCATAGTGGAAAGGCTGTGAAGAACAGAGCTGTTCCTTATATCAAAAGAGTATGTCATCATCATGGGCTTTCTTCTTCTTTTTCTTCTTCTCCTCCTCCTCCTCCTTCTTCTTCCTCTTAATTCCCTCTGGATCACAAGCCTTCTGATGCCAAATACATCTAGGGCAGGTCTTCATTCTTTGGTGGTTTATTACAGTATGAACTCTTTCAGACTATCCCAGAGGAGTACTTTAATAATCTCCCAGGTAGTTCTTAATTCAATGAGGTTGATGATAATAATCATTTATATGCTCTTATTACTTATTTTCTTTCCTTAAAGGTACTTAAAAGTATTTTTGCTTTTTCTTTATAGTCTTCTATCATTTAAGGAAGGAAAGAGTAAAAGAGGAGAGAAATCACTCAATATCTAATAGATAATATTTGTATGTGAGGAAAATAATTAGAAATCTATGTCCCAAATGAAAGTTAATGGGAACTATTACTAATATCTTCAAATACTAAGGTATATATTAACAGTAGCTCATATAACATACCAGAATAAAAAGAGGTGATAAATTCTTTCTGGCTACCTAAGAAATAAGTATAAGAACTGAAGTTCAGGTCCCTAAGACCCATGCATATTCCAAGTAGTCTTGGAAGCACACCCATAATTCTAGTCTTAGAAGACAGAGTCAGAAAATCCCTGGAGCTGGCTGGCTGGAGAGACTAGCCAAACTGGTGTGTAGTATGAAGTTTCTGACCCAGCCTAGCTCTGAGGTCCAGACAAGCAGTCTCAAATAATCACAAAAAAGTCTTATATTCATTACAAGATGTTTGGCTTATGGCTCTGGCTCATTGCTTGCTAACTCTTAAACTAATCCATGATTCTTATCTTGTTTAGTCAACCTGTATTCCATTACATCTTGCTTCTTGGGTGGATGGATTGAGTCTCTCCATGTGACTCTGCCCTCATTTACCTTTAACCATGCTTGGACTACCCACCTGCCTATAAGATGGCTTGCCATAGGTCAAAATAGTTCTTTTATTATCCAATGGTAATTCACAGTGTACAGAAGGACATACCATATTACGGGTGAGCTCCAGTTTTGACTGGAAAAAAAAAAAACTAACTCAATGAATTGAGTCAAAGAATAATTGAAGAAGATTTTTATACCAACCTCAGGCCCCCAAATTTACATTAAAAATGTATGTATATTGAAGGGAGCAGACAAAAACATCTTGGCCTAAATACTGTCATTTTGACTTCAGACTCCATTTTCTCTGTAGGGTGAAATAAAGTTCAGGTTCCCAAGCCCTAAGGGAGCTGAGAACTTTTCAATGGCTGACCTACCTCCTCCTTAAAGCATAGAAATAGTCACTATGCATATTTAGTTCTCTAGAAACATAGACACATCATGGCTGTTCCTAACAAGAGAAGGGACAAATGAATCTGACTGGTTGAACTGAAGGGCTTGCATTATATGCCAGCTGACAGTGATGGGAAACACAAGGAGGTCCCTAATCTTCAACTTCTGATTGGTAAAAACCATAACTTGGCAACAAATGTTTGTTATTTTTGTGCTTATAAACCTCTGCTTGTGACTGTCAGGAGAAATGGGGCTCCTGAGTCCTTGTCCTGTAGCCTTAATAGATCAGTGATCCACTTACATGGTAATAAATAAGATATATGGAGTTCAGAGTGCTGTCTCTCTCCTTCATCAAGGCAAACAATGGGCTGGGAGTGACAGTGTGTACATGAGCACAAACTACGTGAGAACCCATACATATATGAGGCCATACACATAGTGTGTACCATACATATATGAGTCCATACACACATGCACACACACAAACACACAGAGAGAACAGGAAAGAAGAACAGCAAGAAGAAAATAAGAACAAGAAAAACAAGAAGAAATAATAAAAGTTTGTGCTAAATACATCTGAAACAGCTCCTGGGATCAAACATGTCAGTATTTCTACAGCTAAACATGGCTACTCACTAAAAGAGGTTAATACAAACTGAACAACCCCGAGTTGAGGTGATGTTTGCTAATAAGTAAGTTCTGGATAACGTAAGTTTTACTAAATGAGTTACAAAAACAATATTTGGCTTTCCCAGCACTCAGACATTGTACTTCTAGTAACAACAGTAAGAGATCAGAAAAAGTTAGGGTTTTTTTTTTTGGGGGGGGGGCGTTCCAAGACCCGGTTTCTTTTTGTAACCCTAGCTGTCTTGTAAGTCGCTCTGTAGACCAGTCAGTTCTAGAACTCACAAAGATCTGTCTGCCTCCGCCTCCCATCCAAGTGCTAGGATTAAAGGTGTGGGCCACCACTAGTAAAAAGGGTAATTTTACCATCACAGCCATCATTGCTTTTTCCAGAAGCATGCTAAGTTACCTTGATATCTGTTTAGTAATTAATTGTTTTGTTATATCCTTAAAATGAATATCTCTCCAAATCAACAAATCTCTTACTAGCCATAGGCATTTGGGTAAAGGGTAAATTGTATCCAGTTAGTTACATTGTGTGTAAATTATGGGTTGTACAAAGGGAAAATTAATAAAAAAAATACCTAGACCTTTCACTTTTTTATCTGCTTCCTTAAAAGTCACTAGCTATTCTTGGATCCCACTCCCCCTAGAGGAACACCTGACTCACTCTTGAGGGAGGGGGGAGAAAACTGGATCTGCCAGGAGTGGAGACTGAACTAAGCAATATTGGGGCAGTGGGACCATGGGACTGCCTGCTGCCTGCCCAGGGAGGGGATGGAGATTTGTGGAGAAGAAAGAATGAACTGATGTGGTGGGAGGAGGAAGGGACCTTGAATAAGGATATACAAGGTTAGAGAGTGTAACTTCTTTGTTCATAATAACAATGATAATAATAATAATAATAAACAAAAAAGTCACTAGCTATCTAAAGACTTCAGTTCCTGAGAACTCTCTAGATTGTTCTATTACCTTTCACAAGAAAGGGTTAATACAAGCATGGAATGATCTTGGAAACCAGCAAAGGACAGTGTGCTCAATTCAAATACAGAATGAACCAAAACCCTGGTATCCAGAATATTTAACATGCATGCAGCAAGTGTTATTTCTAGCCACTTAAAAGCACCATTGCAAAGAGCTCAAATTCTTAGAAGAAAAGATCCCATTCCCATGAGGAGAGGCATTTATTGGCCCTTTAATGGCCTTCTTTCATTGACTTTCCACTGACGCATCTCTAATTGTTCCAAATGTAATTCCAAGTGAAATAAAACTTGTAATGGTGAAAGTGTGTAGATCAATGTGTGCATTGTGACTCAATCTGTAATAGTAGAAACCACACACACAAGGGCACAGCAGCACAGAGGTCGACAGGCAATATCACAACTGAGGGGGAGGAGGTGGGATGGAAAAGGCCCTGGGCAAGAAGTGAGTGTGGGTGCCAGCTGTGAGCCCACCACACCAGCTTAATCTGTAGGAGACTCAGTTTCTACCTCTCTAAAGTGTGATGACTGGAGGACTATCTTCTAACTTCCCTGCTAACCCTAACTCTTACAGCCTCTGAGGCTAGCCATCAGTCAAGATGCTCAGGGCCTCCTGCACTTTCTAAGCAATCCTATAGCTTCCTGCTACTGACTTTGTATTTTCTGTGCTCAGAAAAATAAATTTAAGTTTAATTGCATATTAATATAGAATAATGAATTCACATTTATTACTTAAAAATAATGAAGCACAAATTATTTTTTAACCTATGAGTGCTTTCGTCCACTGTTAGTATTTAGTACTCCAGAGGAAAATAAACAAACATAAATTGACGGAAAAGGAAAACCCTGAAACTTGGTAGAAAAGAAAAAAGAAAGAAAGAAGCCTTCTGACTCCGTATATGGGATGAAATATTCCTCATTCAAGAATTCTAATATTAACAAATAGATCAGCAAAATGTAAATGTGTTAACTTAATTCCCTTTCTAGGCAATTTAATCGCCTTTGTTAGGATGAATGCGAATGTGCGATTGTCATCACAAGTCACGTGCCAGAGCCTCAGAAGACATAACTGAACCCCCACTCCTCACTCTCCATGACTTACTTTCAAGAAGCTAACACACAAGATTCATATCTTATCCTTGGAGTTTATAGAATTTGAAGAGCAATCACCCATATCTTTTAAGTTTGTGGTTATGAAACCAGTTTTTATGGACCATGACAAGTATATTTTTATAATGCAAATGAAAGGTACAGAATGCAACCAGAAATACATAATCACATCACACACAAACACACTATGTATTTTGAAAAACTTTGGTCTCCATTTTATATCCCAAACCATGGAGTAGGGGAGTCACAATGGATACAAAGAGGAATAAAATAGAAACAGAAAGAGTTAAATGGGGTAGGGAGGGGAGGGCAGGGTAGAGATGGTAATGTAAGGAGGGGTAACTACCACTTAAGGTCTTAGAAAACATCCTGTGGAAGCCTATGATCCCAGAGAATGCATTACTCATCATCATCATCATCAAAAACTCTGGAAAACTTCAGTTCTTCCACTTGTGAATGAATATACACTGTGGTATTCTACATCTATCCCAATTTTGTATTTCAACATAAAAAAGTTATTCCTGAAGGAAGAGACAGAAAATTTGAGAGATTTAAAGCTCGTTAACAAATCTTGAAAGTCCTAAATTACTGCTCTGTAAGTCTTACTGGAGCTAAAGTCTCAATAGTGGTTTGAGATAAGCACTGATGAAAATACAGGATTGGAATGATGGCGGGGAGACTGGCGTATTAGCATGCAAATCCTGGGGACTGGGGACGTGTGTCCCTGGAGTGCTAGAAAGAATGAAAAGAAACTTAAAAGTCTTCCATCTGCTCATTCTATTATTGCAAAATGTGGAAGATTTCAAAATGTAAATGCATTTCATCTTTTTTTTTAAAAAAAAAAAGTAAATTCAGGGTTTATTAAGATTATTCAAGTTGAAGTAAATTACTAATGAGAATGTTTTACTAAAGTTACTTAACAATCTGTTTCATCCCAGTCATAACACTAACTTATAGTGGGAGTGCAAGAGGCTGTGGGCCTTTGTGATGGGTCCAAGGAATTACTTAAAAAGGAAGAAATTAAAATGTGTTTTTAAACAATGGGTGGCTGAACTACAATTGTAAATATGTTACTAACATTTGATGAGCATTTCTTCAGCATGTCATTGAACACTAGGGATACGTAGTCATGTGCGTTAGTCCTTCCCGTCCACTGCCTCAGTCATGGCGTCTTAGAACTAAGAACTCGGCCTTCCCACCAGTCTGCTCTAGTTTCAGTCATGAGACCGCAATAGTACTCATGCCTACACCTCACCATCTACCTACCTCCAAGTTCACAGTCCTATTTATCTAGGGGTTTTTCCCTATAATTTAAAATAAGTAGTTTTTTTAATCTCTCCAAGTTGAATCTACTCAATACCTCCCTTGCCATTGGGGCTGCAAGGACAACAATTTTCTGGTAGTCATTTCATTAGATAAAGAGTCTTCTTCCTAATTTTTGAAAACCTTTCCAATCTGAAATCACATTGAGGAAATGAAAAATAAATTGACTGTTTTCTTCCACATCACAAATAACCTCACCTCTCAGGTATGTCTCCTGTGCACCAAATTCCTCTGCTCCATGATGATTCCTAATGGAGCTCCCAAAACTTTAACTTCCTTCTCTTTGATGTAAGTGATTTAACTCGGTGCACATGTCCAGGCTGATTTAATCATGGCAGGCCTTTCTGCCCTTGGCCAATTAAGAAGTGAGAATTATTTTTAGACTTTCTAGTCACTGCTTATACGAAAGAGAGAGATGAATTTTGAATTATAAGTAAGCATTTTCCAGGTGTTCGGTTAAGACTGAGAACATTCTGCAATGAGTGTCTAAAGACTGAGGAAGTGTGAGAGAGATATATATGTGTATTGTCATGTGTATGTGCATACATAAGAATGTATGTATATAGCTATAAACTGCCCCACTAGAGTTAAGATGTAAGCAATCATTTTATTTTGCAATTTTAATTTGACTTATACTTAAGGCCCAGATCCAGTCTTGTGAGTAACAAGTCTAGAACTAGATTCTTTGATCCCTTCTAATACATTAAAACTTCAAAAGTATTACAATGAAGGAAAAAGAAGTAAATACAGTCTGTGACCATGTGGCAACCCCCACTGAAAATTCTCCTTGTCTGTATCCTAGGGCTCTGTTAGAGGTAATGAATAGTTCCATTGATGGCATCCCCAGCTTATCCTCTCTGCTGAGTTGGCTATGAGGATCTTCCCAGGCAAACAGCTCTTCTTAACATAGCCATTAAACACCTCAGAACCCTCTAGGCACACCTTCAAGAGAGCTCCAATCTCTCTCTCTCTCTCTCTCTCTCTCTCTCTCTCTCTCTCTCTCTCTCTCTCTCTCTCACACACACACACACACACACACACACACACACACACACACACACACACACACACGGTATGCCAGAGCAAGAGGACATCATGTTAGATGAAATAAGCCAAGCACAGAAAGACCAACACTGCACGCTCTCACTCAAGCATTCACTATCCAAACTGGGAGGAAAAAAAATAATAACTGAGGACTTTGATCAATTAAAAAAAAATACCCTCTTCTTTTCAACAAAGATTATCACTCCTAAACACATGTCTACAGCATCAACAACACTGCAGGCTAGTACTTTGATTTGAAGCCATTGTCTGGAGTTCAGACTCTGGGTTATAAAGGATAAAAGCATTTCTCAAGGCAGGAATTCAGGGTCTTGGAAGGTTTCAAGGCTAGTCCTGCCAAAGTGACAGCAGAGTTACCATGACCACTGGGACACACTTTTAGTTTCATTTCACCAAAGTTCAAGTCTATTCATTGGCAATTACCAAAGAACAACTAACATACATATTCATTCCTTGTCAATGGTGAAAGAAACTCGGTGGCCCTCTCATATTTGATTTTAAACAATTTCTGCTACAGATTGCCTTTTAAATTGTAGACACTGAAAGGAAACATGTTCTAGAATAAAAAATGATAAGCATTTGCTACTGTCAAGTTAATATTGTTTTGCTTTGTAGTATCAGAATATAGCCTAAAATGGTGTTATTTTTTAAGTGTATTTTTGTTAATTAATTTATTATTTATTTATGTTTATTATTTATTAATGCACTACTGGCTTTATTATCAAAACTTTTCTTATAAAGCTTCTTATCATCCCATAGGACAGTACCGACTAAAGATACACTATGGAAATGTAAGTTTCAAGTGAGGTCCAGACAATTTTGGCACCCTCTCCATCTATAAATGGGTTTGTCATACCTGTTATTCATCATAGTTCCCTATTGGCCAACAACTTCTATAAGAAGCACCAAGACTCAGGCAAACAAATGGAAGGGAGACATTTTTGGGAAAGGGCAGCTATCAGCTAGTGTTTCCTTGTTGGAATTATTAAATGTAGTATGCCAAGTATTGGAGCATTGCTTGATACAATCTTCACTTGAAACACCAATCACTAAATGATGATAAAGCAGAGATGTCATCCAAGACTGTTAAAAAGGAGCCTGATAATTCAGTACACATGATAAGATATTACTTTATTATGAATAATACTAACATTCTTATTCCCTTTGGGGGCAATTCACAATCTGTCTGCCTTCTCTTATGATATCTTTATTTTGGGTACCGCTTCTCCCAGGCATCTGCTGTGAGACTATGCTCTTGTACACTGTAAATATTTGTCATTCCCATTGGTTTAATAAGATGATGATTGACAAAGTAGCTAGACATAAAAGAGAGGCAGGGTAACCAAACTAGAATTCTGGGAAGAGGAAGAGCAGAGATACCAGTGAGACACAGAGGAAGCAGGATGAGATTGCTGCTCTGAGAAAAGGCATCGAGTCATGTTGGATAGTTTAAGAGTAAGAGTTTTTGCAAGTATTATGTCTGAGCCATAGGTCAAATGGTTTATAATTAATGTAAGCTTTTGTGTAATTATTTGGGACAAAATGGTCACGGAACTGGGCAGGCAGGACAGAGAAACTTCTAACTACAGGTATCAGCATGCCTGTCTTCACACTTTCCTCCTCACCCCTGGACATCAGCTTCTCTCTGGTGATGAGTCTAGAAATTGACTGGACTGCCAGGTAACCTGAATTTCCCTCTTGACGACCATCAATCACAAAGACTCTGCCATGTATATCTGCATACATCATTCCCTTTCTGCATCTCAGGGCTGTCTTCTTGGGCTATAAGAAAATACTACATGTGTAAAAACAACTTCTATGGCATAATTTATAATGGTCTAACTGCTTAAATCATAGAAAGTTTGGTTTTTTTAGTTGTAACGAGGTAAAAACATGACTGCAGTAATGCCAACTTCCTGTGGACTCTAGACATTTCAAAGCATTTATGATACACACATATTACCAATATTAGACCCGTGGGCTCAAAGGGAGCTAGGTGTAATGGTTCTTACTACTTCCCTGTCAAATGCAGGAAAGATTAGGCAGAGTCAAGGGCTTGTTCTACACCACAGTTCATTAGTACAGAGATCTGGCTGGAGCCTGACATCCCCATTTCCAATCCCTTACTTTTCCTAGGAAAGAAATGCCTTCTGAAGAAGTGCCTCCCATTTTCAGCTCCTTCCCTAGGGCTCCCCACTCCTAGCCAAGCCTTCCTGGTTGCCTTAAGGGAGATATGCCAGGGCTTCCCGCCCCCCATTACACTGAGGGTGACCCTTTCCATAGGGCAAAAGTGTTTGTATAGATCATTAATTACACTAGAGAGAAGAAAGCTGGGGTAAGAGGGACTTGGAGAAAAAAATGTCAGTTTCAGAGCCAAGCCCTTGGTTCATACTGTAGCGTTCATGAAGACATGGCCCCATTCAAGCACAGTCTATGAACTGCTATATTTAGAAGCAGTAACTCTCTCTCAGAGGCCTTTGAGAGACCTCTGTTCATCTTTGCTCAAAATCCCAGTCCCCAACATCAATTCTCTGGGTGCTTCCTCCAGCCAGCCATTTGCAAACTCTGTCTCTTTCCCATTTCAACCTTTTCTCTTCAGTGGTTTTTATCTTATTACTTTCCTTAATGTTCCAGCTTTTCAACTTTGGAGAACAATCATCTTAACAAATGCATCCCCATCTCTCCATCTTTGTTTCAGGCATTCCTGCACCAGCTACTGCTCCACCTCCCTGAGTTCTAACCCTCCAAACCCACAGCTGCCATAGCTAAAATCACTAATGACCCTATAAAAATTTTAATTAAAAAACCCTAGGATTTATCTCAGTTCCTTAAACAATATGTGAAATCACTGGCCTTAGCCTCTCTTTCTTCTCCTCTCCTCTCCTCCTTCTCAGTGTTATCAATTGTCTCCTCTTTACTTGTAGAACTTTTTGTCAGCCATCTATGTCTTCTCCTTCATCCACTCCCTGACCGTGGTTACTATTCATGAATCTGCAGCCCCGACCTCCCAGACTTCTACATATTACATTACCATGTTCTACTTTGCTTTCTGATGCAGTAATGAGACATACTAACCAGCAGCAACATTGGGGAACTGAGGATTTCTTTCAGCTTATAGTCTATAGTCCATTGATGAGGGAAGTCAGCCCAGGAGCCTGAGGCAGGAACTGAAGCAGAGGGAATGGAGGAGCACTGCTTCCTCGCTGACTTTGGGAGGCTTGAAGAACTGGATTTGTTTTTAATTTTATTTTATTATTATTTTTTTAACAACCCAGGACCTGCCTGGGGATGGTACCACCTGCCTTAGGCCAGCCCTTCCAGCATCAATCATTAATCAAAGAAAATATTCCACAGACTTGCCCACAGGCCAATCTGATGGAGGCCATTACTCAACTGTGGCTCCCTCTACCTTGGTAACTATTTTGAGTCAAGTCAACAAAAACATCCAGCACACACCGTATCATAGGCAACCACACTCTCCAGATCTCAACACATTCTTCTGTCTCTAAACCTATTCCTCCTTGTTTGCCTGCTGTGATTATGAATGACACCCCTGACCACGCAATACATTAAAAGTCTGGGAAACAGTCTTGACCTTCCTGCCAATGAATGCTTACTGCCCCAACTGAAGTCCCCTGATGTATCTGTTGCCCCTTCTCCACCATTTGTACCCCTTCCTTTGCTGTCTGTGCACTCCCCACATCTCCTGTCATCTCCTTGTGTCCCTGCCTTTGCACACACAGCCACCACTATATCAAGTACCTTTCCCACCAGCTCACTTTCCTTTTGAGACAGACACAGCCTCAGTCCCCACAAAGACATTTCGTATTCACCTAGCGTGCTCTTCAATGTCCCAGTGCTGCATACCCACACTGTTATAGAAATCTTTACTATATATTGCTTATTTTCCCAGCTGGACTATCGACTCCCAGGGAACAGAAGCCACGTGTACTTCATCCTAGGTTTCCCTAATCCTAATATCCTTCCTGATGCATCATAGTCTCCGGTCAATGTTTGTTATTGTTGTTGTTTGTTTTGTTCTGATGAATGAGTAAACCAAGTCTCAGCAGCATCCATCACTGTGGTACCCCCTGCCACCTGACACGCTGTTTATTGCCTCATTCAAATATTGTTTCACTTGAGAAAGCTGTCCTGATTCCATCCCTTTTCCCTTTTCTTTTTTTTTTTTTTTTCTTTTTTCCTGTCTCCAGTGACAATTAACCTGATCCCAAAGTAGTCAAGGAAATGCAAGTGCTTACTTTCTTATTACTATTGTACTAGGAACACATGAAAAAAGAGGAGATGCATTTTTCATTCCCCTGGGAAGCAGCATTTTCCTCCTCTTTAGGAAGGCACATGCACAGTTAGAAGAAAGGAAAAGTAGCACACAGCACGGAACTCCCTTCCATTTGAACAGGGCAGCAGCCCACAATAGAGCTTTCAAAAGACTTCCAGATCCCTGTGTGGTGTTGCTCATGAACCATGAGCCATCACATGGCAGAGCTGAGGAAAACCGCCCCTGCACCAGGCAGGACAAATCAGAGATGAAGCCCACCTGCTGTGTTCCTGCTGACTCTACTGAAGCAAGGCCACTGCTCTGAGCCAGGCAAGAAGCCAGCCTGTGGCACAGCTAGTCCTGAACTGCTGGGAAAGGCTGGGACTCTAGCAGGGGAGTACAGTGCTCCAAAGGTGCCATGCTCTGCCAGCTCCCATTAGCTTCAAATACCGTTCACATCCCTCTCTCCTCAAGAGGCGAAGGTTAGCCAACTGCTCAGTTAGCACTAAGATGAAATTGCTATTGGAAGCAAAATAGACATCCAAAAGGAGAGTCCTGTCACTCAAATCAAAATTAAGCCATCATTAAGAAAGATGAAAATAAGAATTCTCAAGTAAATGTTTACAATGAAATGAAAATGCAAGTTAACAAATCCAAATATATAATGTGACATCACAATAAACAGGTAGATGATAGAAGGATAGAGGATCAATGTATATACAGCCATATACAAACACAGAAGCACATACATGCCCACACCTTTAAATCATATACTGTTAGAGTCTAACAGAACAGAACATCAAGATGTTAAAGGCGATTAAATTTCATGTGATTAGATGGATTATAGCTGACTTGCTTTTCCTTGTATTTTATACATTGCTTTCTAAATATTCTTTTAAAGCCATATCTTTTTAAGAATAGATTTTAAGTAATTCGGTAGTCTCCTAAAGAGATCCTCAATCTGTAGGTCTTCATCAAGATATTTCACTTTTGTTTATGTCCTGAGAGCTCAGAATAATTTCTACTTGAGTCTTAGCGATATTAAGAGTTATAGATCAGAAAATTAGCAGTGTGATATCTTTAGATATTGAATGCAAGGCTCCAGAAGCCAGGTTCAAAATGAAAATGAGAATGAGGATTATCTGAAATTTTTTCCCAACAAGAAGACATTTAAAGAAAAGTCAGAAAACTAAGAGGAAATGTGAATTTCAGCCGATCAGGGCAAAAATCACATTTTTATTTTGTCTATAAAATGTAGAAAAGCCAGATTGTTAACATTAAATGAAATTCTTAGCAGAAACAACATAATTTCCAGATCTTTTTCATGTGCCACGGATCCATGACCTGACCTGTGCAGGTGCTGGAGGGGTGAGCCCTCTTCTACCGAAGTCCTGAATACAGTCACAGACAATAAATAACATCAATAAAAAATATTCCATAGAAATGGGAGTATTCATCCAAAGAGAACCAACAAGCTCAATTAGTCCTCTTGGCGGCATTTGGTGAATAACAACAAACAGCAATAACAATTTGAACTTTTGATTGCATTTTCTGATTAGTCTAGTTGATCTCACCAAAAAACAACTCAGAAAGCTCAGAGTTACTAACATACACTATTTTTGTCTTCTTGGGAAGATTTATGTTGTTAGTTTCTTTCCTTTTGGTTCTTTTAGCAAGTGTCTTAGGGTTTCTATTGCTGTGATATGTAAAGACCTGTGACCAAAGCAACTTAGAAAAGTTTTATTTCAACTTACAGTTAGTTCTGTCTCACAGTCTATCACTGAGGGAAATCAGGACAGAAGCTCACACAGGGCAGGAACCCGGAGACAGGAGCTGACACAGAGATCATGGGAAAATGTTGCTCTTCATTCTCTGTTCATCCTGCTTTCTCATAGCATTCAAGACCACCAGTCCACGTGTAAGCTGGCCCCCCCATGTCAATCATCAATTGAGAAGATGTACCACAGGCTAGCCCACAGGCCAATCTGATGGGAACATTTCCTGAATTGTGGTTTCTTCTTCTATAATGACTCTAGCTTATAGCAGGCTTTCTTTGGGCCACCAACCAGCCCCAAATCATGACACAAAGACTTTTTATTAGTTATGAATGCTTGACTTTAGCTTAACTTACTTTAGCATGTTTCTCTTCATCTATGTGTTGTCTCAGGGCTTTTTACCTTTCATTATGTACGTCCTGCTCTGTGTGGTTGTCGGTTTGCCTGGCCCTGGCTTCTTCCTTTTCTCTCCTTCTCTCTTCCTATTTATTCTCTCTGCCCACAGCTCCACCTACCCTTCTACTGCCTAGCTATTGGCTGTTTCACTTTTTTATTAGACTTATCAGGTGCCTTAGGCAGGCAAGGTAAAAACAGCAACATATCTCTACATAATTAAACAAATGCACCATAAACAAATGTAACACATCTTTGCCTAGCTAGTAATATTCTACATCACTAATTTGTTTCAAGTTGACATAAAACTACCCAGCACTGCCAACATCCATTCACTAAGGCAGAGCATATACTAATCTCGGTTTTCAACCAAAGAAGTACTTCTCCAGCATTTTCCTGATCTGAAATCAAAAGGCTGACAACGGATAGACATGACTATCCATCACTGTCAAAATCCTGACATTTGTTCTGCCTATGAAAGGTCTAGCCTGAAAGAACTGAGATCAGTTAAAAGGATTAGAGTAAAAGTGGATTAAAAAAAAAAATATGTAAACTGACCCATAAAATTTAACAAACTGGGATCTGTTAATCCTGAGTGCATTTTGGCCATTCAAAAGCTGGATGGCATGGGATCAAGGCCCAAGACAGCCAATTTGAAGTTTTAGAACCTAATACAAGTCACACATGCAAAGGATGACACATAAAGCATGTTGAGTGAAGAAACATGACCTTCTTTCATGTAGGCGATATGGTGGGCTAGAAATTCACTTTAAAATGACAGAGAGATTGAAGGTTCAAAACTGAACTGGAAGAAGGTATTCATCAAGGAATCGGTCGGAGAGGCCACTTTAGAAAGTGAAGTTTCACTCTGTTACCTGCACGTTTTTAATTCACAGTTCATAGTGCCAGGCAGTCTACCACCAAAGGTCAGATATATTTGAATTAACATGTACTCTACTTTGAAAATGTAAACAGTCTGGAGAGCATGAAGGAATGTAACTTTTAAATTAAGTGTTTTATCAGAAAAAAAAATTGCAGGAATTTTTTTTAGAGCTGTCACTAAGTATATAAAATGTAACTATATAATTGAGATTAGAAATGTTTGTAAACATACAAGTTTTAGTTATTTGTTCCTATATGTCGGTGGTTCTCAACCTTCCTAATGCTGTGACCCTTTAATACAGGTCCTTATATTGTCGTGACACCCAACCACAAAATTATTTTATTGCTATTTCATAACTATAATGTTGCTATTGTTTTAAATTATAATGTAAACATTATCCATACAGGATATCTATATGCAACTCCCCAAAGGTATCAGGACCAACAGGTTGAAATGTATATGTAAATAAAACACTGGTTTAGTTCTCAAGTTATATTATATGAAATTACTAGGTCAAAAAATATTCAATAATGGGTGCAGGTTCTCTGCAATCACAAATTTACCTAAAACAATCTAGATTTATTACAAGTGCATGAAACAATGTCACTGAAGGGACTTGAAGGTAAGAGAACGCTGGTCAAGATAGATGGAAAGGACTAAAATCTGTGAGTCCTGCTGTGCTCCCGTTGATAAAGCCATTGATCTGAAGGTACAAGTTAACATTTCTGAGCTTTGTGTGTCTAGGTGGCAATAAATAAATGAAGAAACTAAATAAAATAGTGACTTGTAGAAGCCAAACTTGTCACTGCTGGAATGGGGAGTTTCAGGTAAGGAAGGGGCTAGAATTACTGATGTTCTAATAGATTAGATTTGGAGGCAAGAGTATCAAGTGATGATTAGCTTAACATAGATACAGACGGTCACACACACACTCACTCACACACACACACACAGACTTGCATAACAGTGGCAATAAGTACACTAGCACCCAGGTCCTAGCTTTGAATACTATATCCAAAAACATATTGGGGCTTCATAACAAGACAGATAATTCCAGAAGCAACACAGATGCTTCAGGGACATCTTTATTGCACAAATTCTACTTGGTCCTATAGTAAAACCCAGAGCCAAATATTGGGGAAAAACTGAAAGATAAGAGAGACAGAGGAACTTCTCACCCAGCCAACTCTTCATGAATCCTCAGACTGAATGCCTCTGAGTCCTCTGTAGTAAGAAGTTTCTGGCCCTGAGATCTGGACCTGTTCACAGCGGCTTAGTTCTGCCTAGCCCTGAGGTCCAAACCAGCAATCCCAAAGTCCCAAAGAAATACACAGAAGCTTATATTAATTACATGCTGTTTGGCCGATGGCTCAGGCATAATCCTTGCTAGCCCTTACAACTTAACCCATTTCTATTAATCTACGCCTTGCCATGCGGCTTTACCTGTGTCCCGTTCATTTGGCAGCTCATCTCTGCCTCATTTTCCCTCCTTCCCCTTTATACTCAGATTTTCCACCTGCCTATAAGCTGGCTTGTCATAGGCCAAAAAAGTTATTTTATTATCCAATGGCGTTTCACATCAAACAAAAAGACATCCCACATCAGTCCTCAGCCGAAAAAGAAGGGAGGCACAGCCTAAAGGCTCGATTCCTGCCTCCTCTGCCTTATCTTACTTTCTTCACCCAGTTATCTCACTTCCTAGTTCAGCTTTCCTAGTGCTAGGGTTGAAAGTATGTGTTTCCCAAGTACTGGGAACAGAGGCACAGGATCCCAAGTACTAGGATTTAAGGTTCTTTTGGTTCTGTTTGGCCTTGAACTCACAGAGATCCAAATGGATCTCAACCTCCCAAGTTCTGGGATTAACGGTGTGTGTCACCACTGCCTGACCTCTAAAGCCATCTCTATGGCTGTCTCTGTCCTCTGGTTTTCAGGCAAACTTTATTAGATATACAATATATCACTGTTGTATGAAGCTTTTGACTTGTCCATTCTGGCCTAGCTCCAAGGTCTGGACCTGTACATAACCCTGCTGCTGCTTAGCCTCAAATAATGACTCAGATAGTTATATTAATTATACGTTGTTTGGCCTATGTCTTGGGGTTATTTTTAGCTAGCTCTTACATCTTAACTTAACCCATTTCTCTTCATCTGTCTTGCTGCATGGCTTGTGGCTTACCTGTACTCCGTTACACATTGCTTCATGGGCAGCTGGATCACCTGACTCTGCTCTCTTTCCCCTGTATCTATGCCTAGATTTCCCAACTGCTTCTAAGATGCTCTGCCACAGGCCAAAATAATTCCTTTGTCAATTAATAGTATTTACAACATATACAAAGACATTCCGCATCGTATAACCTCATATTTTATAGAGACATAAAGTTAGAGAGGGTTCAAAATATACACACATGTGCATACTAACTGATGGCAGTATATCAAGTGTGTGTGGGGGGAGCAAGGGTAAACTGTAAGGGCTCCCAAAGGATCATACTGAACACCAAAATTAAAGAGCACCAGACTATGCTCCAAACCATGCAGTGAATATCAGTGAGACAGCATTGGCATAAATCACTGGATAAATTAATAAGGAGAACAGATAGATCTCCCCTGCACATTTAAGTGTACATGGATAAAACCATCCCCAAGGAAGTTGAGTATTAATAACTCCCCTTTCCTTAAGATTGGGTTGAACATAGTGAGTGGCATGCACCTCCATAGCACCCAATGTAGAGAGGAAGGAAATCAGCAAAGACTTCCTCAGACAGGCAGTGATGCCGAGGATCCTCAGTACTAGGCCATGCCAACGCTGTTAGCCTTGGATGTGATGTGATTAAAGCAGCCATTTCCCTCTGCAGGCTTTCTCCTCCCCCGAATATTATCCCCACAACATACACATAAAATCAAAAGCTTTTATTTTGTGGTGATATTTTGTTTGTGCTCTAACAAATAAAGCTTGTCTGGAGATCCGAGGGTAGAGATAGCCATTAGTTAACCATAGAAGTCAGGCACTGATGGTGTACACCTTTAATCTCAGCACTTGGGAGGAGGAAGCAGGAAGATCGGGAGTTCAAGGCCACCCTGGGCTAGAGGAGATTGATCCTGTCTAAAGGAGAAACAGAGCCAGGCAGCTAGGCTCAGGCCTTTGATCCTAGTACTGGAAAGCACAAGCCTTTAATCCCAGCACTGGAGAGGTGGGCATAGGAAGTGACATGGCTGGGCTGGGTGGAGAAAGGACTATAACACGGAAGGAAACAGGAGCTAGGCCCTTTTTCAGGCTGAGCAGTTGGTGAGGTCAAAAGTGGCTGTTGCTTGCTCCTTTGTTTCTGATCTTTTAGCATTTACCCTGATATCTGGTTCTGGGTTTTCATTATTAAGTCCAATTAGGATTTGTGTTACAGACATTCCTCAAGATGTCTTTGCAAAACTTCCAAAAGATCTCCCAAAACAAGGTATGTCTGAGAAACTGTCACCGAAAAGAGGCTGAGAGGGACATAAAGATAAAAAATGCAATGTGGTCTCCTGGATAGGATGCTGGAATAGGGAAAGGCAGGAGGAAATCTGTGGAAACCTGTATAAACATGCACTTCAATTCATGAAAATGCCTTGAGTGGTCCATTCCCACTCTAGTGCACAATACTAAGAATCTGTGAGTCCAGTGAGGAACTGGACAAGGTGGGCTCTTTGCCTTTTTCTATAAATTTAAAACCATTCTGAAAAGATGGCTGAGGAGAAGATAAGGATTAGGATACCACAATGGCTGCCACATCCTTCGGTGGGAGGTTCCGACCTGGTGTGGGGGTCATTGTGGCCTCTCACTGATGGTCTCCCTATCTTCAGTAGGCTGTACACACCCAACAACAGCTTTGTTGCAAAAAACATAAAAGGCCCCATTGTAACCAGGGATGATGTCAACATGTCTATAATCCCAGCGAGCGCTTGGGGTCTGGGGCAGGATTCTGAATTCACAGCCACCCTAAGCAATATGAGAAAAATAATTTTATAATTAGAAGGCAACAATTTGGGAAATTTTTCAGAAACTAGGCTTTTTTCTCTTTTTAAACTAAAATCTAGCATGGCCTGCCTCCTTCTCATCTCTCCCTCTAATACCTCTCTTTGCCCTCTTGCTTGCTCTTCAGTTCCTGGCCTCTTCTTCCATTATTATTGTTATGTATATACATATGTTTGCATAAATACATAATTTTCATGAATACATAAATACAGCCTGATGACTCCGTTTAACGTTGCCTGTTAACAGTTTTGAGGCTGACCACTAGATTGGTATTGGATGACCAATGTGGGTCTCATCCCTGGGGACACCTAATTCTCCTGCTCTCAGCCTTCCTTAGCTGCCTGTAGTTCTTTGTCGATGAGTGGGTCCCTGGGAGATATCCGCCTTCCACGATGGCCTGCCTATCAGTGTTAGAGCTAGTACAACCTCTGTGCCTCAGGCTCCAGCAATACCACTGAAAACAGAGTGGGAAGACTATAAGAGCCAGAGGACCAGGACTGTCTACCGTGAGATTGTACCTCCTACAAACACACTTCTCAACAGCCGAGAAGGGTCTCGTGGCCTGTGCTGTCTTCTCTACGGACCTGGTGTAGAATTGCTTACAGTGTCTCTGTTAACACTTATCTCTAAAAATCAAGATCACACATATAAAACTGAACACTTTTATTATTCTACCATCATAGACTACATCATTTTCATAATTCCCAACCACAGCTGTAGGCCTAGTACTCAAATGACAAACTTAAAGATATCTCTTCCCAACTTAAGTTACTTTCAAGCTAATTACACTGACATCCAAGACTCTCTATGAATTCCTTTTCCTTTCAGAAGCAGGGAGTAGGTATCAACCACCTTCTTGTGATACCTTCTGTTAAATTCACAATTTGAAGTTGCCTTTACCTGGGAAGTTAACAATGCAAGTTTCTACAAATTGGATTATGCTCTAGAAAGGCATCTGCTTGTTTTCTAGGAAAATGAACTAATCAGCCTTTTGTTTTTTTTTTTTCCTGCTGGCCAGAAATGCTGCTTCTACATAGAATTACAGAATAAGCATGTCTGACAAGAACATAAAGAGCTTGAAAAAGCTAGGTCTCAAAATAAAATAAAACCAGAAAACAGATTCACTATGGAAGTTACCCTTGGCCCATTCCCAGTACAGAGAACAGGCTGAGGTTGAGATTGTAAAGAGTGGTTCCCAGGGAGACTCTAAGATAACATGAGTGTTCATCTGCCCCCTGGTCTCCTTGGCTTCTGGGTGGTAGACCTCAAGATCATCATTTGATTCACTAATCCTGTTGTAAATAAAGAGAATTTAGGGCATGTATACTCTCTTCCCCATTTCCTTACAGCCCAATTCTCAACACTCTGGGTATCACCACAGATCTGAAGGTCTGGCTTCAAAGTCAGAACTGGGGCAACCCCAAATGAGTTTGCAGTATGTCCTAGTTGGCTTTTCAATAAATGCCATGACCAAGATCACCCTGGGGAGAAGCAGGTTTATTTCTGCTTGTAGGTTACAGTCTGCCACAGAAAAAAAGTCAAGTCAGGAGCTCAAGGCAGGAGTTTGATACAGAAACCAGAATGAGGCTTACTGGCTTGCCTTGTTAGACCGCCCAGATCCCCTCAAGCTAGGCAGCTCCTGAGCTGAGGATCCCTCTTCCCAGGTGACAGCTGAATCCAACTATGACACAGCACAACCTCACATCCATGAAACATGTCAGCTACATTAAATACGGAATCTATTACACCAGTACAGACAGAGTCTGTCTTTGGACTTTTTCAATTAATCCTGGTGAAATGTTCATCCAGTCTCTACTAATAGATTTCCAATAAAGGATCATTTTTAAACATCTATCTTCCCTAGCCAATGGCCTTATCTCCTGTCTTCAATGAAGAAACTTAGTCCAAAGCTTTAAGAAGAAAACAAATATCTCCTTTTTCTCTTGTTTTAACTTGTTCCTAATTGTCTATCTTCACCTCCTCACTACTCCACTAATTCTGTTGCAGGCCCCTATATTATTTAAACACTATACTGTTTAAATAATTTCTCTGTTACTGTGAAGGAATAGCCATCTACTCTTTATTTTATACAAATGTTATGCTTGCATTTTTCCTTAGATGCCCCCTCCTTGGTATTTTGTATGTTTCTCACATGTTCTGTGCTCAGAAAACTATTTAAATAAATACATTGTTTTTTAAAGTAAATGTCTTAATCATAAAACTTTCTCCCCTATTTAGATCATTCAGAAGTAAACTGCCAGACATTTTCTGAATTTATGCATATTATTTATACAAAACAATGTGATTTCTTATCACATTTCATACTTACATATAATGGACTTTGATTACATTCATCCCATATTTGAATTTTTTATTATAGGCTACCCTCACTACTCACAGCCCATTAAAATAGCTACTTTCCCTTAAAATTCTTTCAAATGGCTTTTTTAAAATAAATAAATAAGCAAGCAAGCAAGCAAGCTCAGGGGCCATTGAGATGACTTTGCAGTGATGGTACTTGCCACTAAGCCCAGCACTTGAGTTTGATTCCTGGAACCCAAACGATGTCGAGAACCTGCTCCTGCACGTTTCTCTCTGACCTCCACAAATTGACTGTTCTATGCCCAGGCTCACACTGATTTTCTTTATCAAGACAGACTCTGATGTGGCCACTTCTCCCTAGAATTCCTCCTAAGATTACATCACCAAAATACTTCTGTTAGTTCCTACAAGTTAAAGAATTGTGATTCTTTCCATGTTTGAAGAATGTCGCTGTCAGATGGTCTGGCTTTGTAACTATTCTAATCTATACAGTAGTCCTTCATTATCACAGTTGATCCTCATGATATCTGACACGTTTGCAAAGACCAGTGCTGAAAGCAGCTAAATTACTCCAGGTCAGAAGGTCAAGTAAAAGGATGGGGGAGGGGCCTCTTCTCCCATCTTTTCTATAGACTTCCTCCTTCTGTTAGCAGAATTAGACATCCAGCTAGTGTCAAGATGCTTGATGATCCCTACCACCATCATTTCTTATATCTGCTCTGTAGATACCAGGAACCCTTTGAAGTATTTCAAGTAGCTATAGAGCATCTTCTCTGCGAAAACAATATTATTTTTTCTTTCTCTAGAAAAATAAATTTCACTTGACCTTGTGACCTTGGCTTCATGCCTACTTCCACGTTGCTTCCATTGTACCACCCAGAGATCTGGCTTCTAAACTCTATTGCAAATATAATGTCGCCCTTCTTATTCTTCGCCATACGACACAAGCAAGTTTTTTTAGTGGCACGGTAAAACAAAATTTACTATTGCTTAGCTTTTCCTAGATATTTACTATATAATAATAAATAAATTGATTCCCAACTATAGGTAACAGACAAATAAGACTATAAAATAAATGGACATTTTTAGGTAAGAGAAAAAGGGCATGGCTATAAGAGTATGGAAATATAAGGCAGGTACAAAGACAGAAATGGAACCCCAGGCTTTCTTGCCTCCCCAACTTTCAGTTCACCTTACCTATGTGCTTACCTTTATACCTATATAGGCTTCATAATGTGTTTTCTAATTATTAAGGAAATGTTAAAGCAGCACAGACTGTCTCCAACTATGTCAAGGGTTAGTTATTTGACAAAGGAAATAAAACAAAAAGAAATGAAAGGTGTATCTTTCTTAATAACATTTTTATCTTTCTTCAAAGCTACTAGATATTTCAGGAAAAAAACCATTTAAGTATGACTTAAAGGGGCTAGTTATTTTTTCTCTCGATGTTTTAAATTTTTTGTTTGATTTATTGTTGTTATGGAGGTGGGTGCATATGTCACAGCAAGTGTGTGGAGGTCAGAGAAAACCTGAAAGTGGTTCTCTTCTTCTACCTTCACATGTGTCCCAGGGTTCAGACTCATATCAACAGGCTTTATGGCCAACTGAGCCATCTTATGCACCCAGTTTATCTCCTTATGACTACCTCAAATCACTGGAATAAATTTATAAAGAAAAGAATTATGTCCTACTTTGTTGCAGAATATGTGTTTGACTATGCAAAGATGTGTTACATTTGTTTAACTATGTAAAGATGGGTTGCATTTGGTTAAGTATGTAAAGATGTGTTGCTCTTTTACTTTGCCTGCCTAAAGTACCTGACTGGTCTGATAAAGAGAAAAATGACCCAGAGTGAGGGAGGAGGTGTAGGTGGGACTTGCAGACACAGAGAGTAAACAGAACATGGAATTTAGGATCAAGGAAGAAAGAGAAGCAGATGCCAGGGAGACACCAGGGGTCAGAGAGACAGATACAGAGGAAACAGAAAAGTAGGACATAGGAATGGTAAAAGTCCCTGAGACAAAAATGTAGGTGAATAGAGACAGGTTAAATTAAGTTAAAAGAGCTATTGGGACAAGCCTAAGCTAAGGCTGAGCACTCATAATTAATAATAAGTCTCCAAATCTTCATTTGGGAACTGGTTGGCTGGCAACCCCTAAAAAATTCCAACTATACTACTTTGATACTCTAACAAGGCAAATGACCTGTAAAAAAGATGCTAAGAATGGATTTTATAGCGTATACATCCATAAAAACTATAAAAACAAATTCACATATTATTCACAAAACAATAAAATATATTATCCTCAGAATGCACACTCCACAGAAAAGGCACAGACACCTTATGTATTCAGAAAGAATACTCATCACTCGTAAGTATGGTCTTGGGTTCTGTTCCCAGTCATTGACAACTGTGTGACCTTGGACTGGATTTATAGCTGCTAAAGTTTTCCTACCTCTATAACCCATGATGACTTCATGGAAAAGTGCAGCATTTGGAGTGGCTCAAATCTCTAATGGGGGCTGTTTCAAATTCTGCAGAAGGTCTGAAACACTTAGCAGGTAACTAGATTTCCCCTTCACAGAGCAATGGTATCTCTGATAATTAAACTGCCTGACAAAGTGACCTCCTTCTGACCTTGTACTTAATGTTAAGCCCCAATCACACATTACATTAAAATGCAATTCTATGATAAGCAAAGAGAAATAAAGTCCTGCAAAAAGATGTGCAGTGGTTCTTACAAACACTAAACACACAAGAAGAAAAACACAGACGATTCTATGTGGGAAAAAAAAAAACTTTCACTTTCACTTTTAGAGTGCATGCGTCTAGAGTAATGCTTGCACAGCCCTGGCATAATCAAATGCTGTAGAAACAAAATCACTAAGCATGTATTTGTCACCAATGACCTCAAGACTTAACACTTGAGCTATAGAGTAAGACTTCTAGTTCTGTTCCATCTTAAACAAAATTCAAACCACAGAAAACCAATCAGAAGCTGTGAGTCTAACTCTTCCATTATCAGCCTAAAATTTCTGCAAAAGTAATGCAAATACCAAGGCCCTTTACCAAGACAATGATTCCAAACAGATTCTTTACCCAGAGCTGGCAGAGGGACAAGAAAATAATGTGTGAGGTGGGTGTTAACAGCAGATTTTATTGTATGGGCTCTACCTTCACCGTTCCCACTGGACTCTTGGAACTAAAGCCCTTTGTTATATTTTTCCAGGTAGTGCCCCGTGTCAGCCCTAGTTATCTGTTTCTGTATTAAATGGACTATATGCTCATTAAGTAGTCACCTAATGATTAAACTCACATGAACCTGGTACTGATAATTGGGATGTATTTATGGAAATGTAACAACTCTGTAATTTCTTAAAAGGCCTTGAGTCCACTTTTTCTTCCCATACATTAACAACCAGCATTTCCATTTATAATTGAACAAGAGTGTAAAGCCAAATCCACTCACCTTGAAACCTGTGAGGTAAATGGGCATGCAGTAGTTTTTCACTTACTATATTTATTCTCACCTTAACAAAACATCCAAATACAAGTTGGAACAAATCATTCTCTGGAAAAATGCCAGCACTCTCAGTAGCTAGTTCCTGGGAAACTTAATCAGGCCCTCTCCAGCCTTTGCAGCTCAGGGTACAGCGTCCTCTCACATAAGATCTCTCACTATTTCACCTTAATCCTAGCTCTATCCTGTTCTTTTGAGAACATCACAGTAGGCTTAGGGTATTCTACACTAAAGCTCATGCTCCATCCTTTTCCTAGCAACCCCCATGATGCACCGGCTGCTCCTCATTCTGTAGGTATAGATGGTCATACTAACAGTGCCCACCTTTAGGAGAAAAACAGTGGCATACTCATGTCCTGAAAGCAGCTTGAGGCTATTTGGAGAGATAACTGTGAGGTCCAGGTTATAGTCTGTGAAGAGCCTATCCTGGCACAAACTTTATGCCCATTCCCTAGTGCCTAGCCACATGAAAAGGCACAAGCTGGAGTGGGATCTGAACGGTCAGGCCAGGGTGTCTGTGATCCCAAGCTGTTCAGTGGTTGTGGTTTACAGCTTGGGCATGTTTGGCTTTTTTTCTTGTTTGTTTGTTTAGAGACCACTAATGAGAGAGTACATCCCCTGCTTATCTTTCTGAGATTGTGATACCTCGCTCAGGAGGATATTCTCCAAATCCATCCATTTGCCTGCGAATTTTAGGATATCATTTTTTCTTACTGCTGAGTAGTATTCCATTGTGTAGATGTACCACAGTTTGTTAATCCATTCTTCAGTTGAGGGACATCTAGGTTGTTTCCAGGTTCTTGCTA
>PVIH01013991.1:10600-56030 GCA_004025045.1 Sigmodon hispidus | reverse complement strand
AACTATGTTCATAGCAGCATTATTTGTAATAGCAAGAACCTGGAAACAACCTAGATGTCCCTCAACTGAAGAATGGATTAACAAACTGTGGTACATCTACACAATGGAATACTACTCAGCAGTAAGAAAAAATGATATCCTAAAATTCGCAGGCAAATGGATGGATTTGGAGAATATCCTCCTGAGCGAAGTATCACAATCTCAGGGAGATAAGCAGGGGATGTACTCACTCACTAGTGGTCTCTAAACAAACAAACAAGAAAAAAAGCCAAACATGCTCAAGGAGCAAACCACAACCACTGAACAGCTTGGGATCAGAAACACCCTGGACTGACCCCTCAAACCCCAGTCCATCTATAGGAACACCTGACTCACTCTTGAGGGAGGGGGGACAAAACTGGATTTGGCCGGGAGTAAAGACTGATCCAAGCATTATTGGGCCAGTGTGACCATAGGACTGTCTGCTCCCTGCCAAGGGAGGAGATGGGGAGTTGCAGAGAAGAAAAATGATCAGATGTGGTGGGAGGGGGAAGAGACCTTCAATAAGGATATACAGGGATGGAAAAAAAAAAGTCAGAGGGAAAGCTGAACACAAAGAAAATATATGTGTAGTAATCTTATTTGCATTTCCACCCTTGATAAGTCATGCTTATGATTATTATCCTCTGTATAGTTATTGTTAACTCTTCGGCATTTTTAAATTCTTTTTACTGTTTTTTTTTTTGATAAATACAAAATAAAGAAGGAAAAAGAAAACAGACATATCAACCAATGGAATAAATCTGAAGTCCTAGATATAATTTCACACAACTATAGACACCTGAATTTTTATAAAGAATCCAAAAATATACACAAGGAAAAAAGACCCAGTTTTCAGTAATCGGTGCTAGTCAAACTGGCTGGCTTCATGTGTAAGAATTAAAAAAGATCCATACTTTCAACCTTGCATAAAACTCAACAAGTCATAGACATAAAGCCAAATAACATGAACCAGATAGAATAGAAAGTAGGGGATAGTCTTGAGTTCACTGACATAGGAAAAGACTTTTTGAACAAAAACTTTTAGCAAAGGAACTAAGACCAACAATTAACAAATGAGACCTCATGAAAGCAATGAGCGTCTGTGCAGCAAAGAACACCATCAATAGGACAAAGTGGTAGGCTACAGAACGGATTTTCACCAATGCCACATCTGATAGAGGGCTAATATCCAAAATACATAAAGAACTCAAGAAACTAGACATAAGCAAATCAAATAATCCAATTAAAAATGGAATACAAATCTAAACAGAATTCTCAAAAGAAGAAACTCAAATGGTGAGAAACACTTTTTAAAATGTCATCTTTGGTCATCACGGAAATCAAATCAAAACTACACTGAGTTTTTTTTTTCCTTATACCAGTCAGAAGAGCTAAATCAATAAAACAAGCGGCAGCTCATGCTGTTGAGGATATGAAGTAAGGGGAACATTCATTTGTAGCTGGTAGGAGTACAAATTGATATAACCAAGAAGTGGGAACAGGTCATGGGACAAGAAGGTGGTTGGGTGAGAGGGAGAAAAGGGGGACAGATGTCTTGATAGAGGAAGCCACTATGGGTTGGAGGGAGGCAAGGTGCTAAGGGGGCCTCCAGGAGCCCAGGAGGATTTCCCTGGTTGAGACACCAACCAGTGGTGGAGGGGAGTGCCTAAACAGAACTTCCCCTATGATCAAATAAATGACCACCTTAAGTATCATTACAGAACCTTCATCCAGCAATGAATAGAGGTGGAAGCAGAGATGCATAGCTAAGCACCAGGTTGAGCTACCAGTCCAGCTGAAGAGAGAGAGAGAGAGAGAGAGAGAGAGAGAGAGAGAGAGAGAGAGAGAGAGAGAGGAGAGAGTGTATATGAGCAAAGGGATCGGGACCATGAGGAGGAGACCTAGAGAGACAGCTGGTTGAAGCTATTGGGAGCTCACTGAATCAGAAACAGCCACTGGGGAGTTCTCAGGAAAAGGAACTAAACCCTCCAAAGGTAAATAACTGTTGAATGGCATGAGCAGTTTGTAGAGCCTCATGGAGTAGGATCAGACTATGTTCCTGTGCATGAACTGGCATCTTGGAGCCCATTCCCTACAGAGGTACATTTAACCCAGCCCTAATTTTGGGATAAGGGAATAGGACCTACCTCAAATGGATAGACCAGACTGAACTGACCCACCTTGGGACTCCTTGCCCTCCTTGGTGAATGGATGAAGGATGGAGTAGGGGAGGCTGAGGGATGACTGAAAGGGATTTCGAGGAGAAAAGGGAGGGCAAGCAGGGATATATGTGGAATAAACTTTTTTAAATATAATAGTGTGTGGTTGTGTTTGTGTGTAAATCAATGAAGTAGCTCTTCAGAAAAGTGATAATTAATTTACCTCAAGATCTAGCTATACCACTCTGGGAACATATCCAAAGGATATTTTATCCTACCACAAAGATACATATTCAAACATGTTCATTGCTTCTCTCTTCATAATAGCTGGGAATTGGGGGAGGGGCTAGATGTCCCTCAACAGAAGAATAGATAAGGAAACTGTGGTACATTTACACAATGAAATATTACTCAGTCAAATGAAATCATGAAATTCACAAGTAAGTGTATGAAACTAAAAGAAATTCTGAATCTGGAAAAAAAAAATCCTAAAAACTAAAAATAAGTTTAGTTTAAGTCTGTACACAGACCCAGAAATATAAATGTAGTATTATTAACTTTTATGTGGATATTATCTGGTAAGTCAATGATAACCAAGCTAAAAACCATAAAACGAAAGAGGTTAGGTAAGGACTAGAGGATGCTGACTATGTGGATATCCCTGGGAAAGAGAACTATAATAAATAGTTATAGATGAATGTGGGTGGGCCAAACAGAAAAATTAAGTGTAGAGAGAGAGAGGAAGTAAAGAAGGGGAGAGGGAGGAAATGCAGAAAGAGTCCGATAAAAACTAAAGAGGGGTAGCATAGAAACCTAACACAGCAGAGGCTTCCTAAAATATGTACATATGTCCATCTAAAACTGTACCTGGACACTTTCTTTGTGGGGCATTTTTCAGTGTCTCATGGATACATGCTCAGGGCTCGTGGCACATGGGATTCTCATGACGGCACTGGCAGCCCTCCTCCTCTGTCAAATAATACAAATGGATAAATACTTCCTGATATTTTAACTTTACACAGCCTGTGATTCTAACAGAGAGAACTCAGAAAATTTTCAGGGATTCCTCTTCAGTGCCTAATTACTAATCACTGCACACACAAACTTAAGAGTTCCAGAGGTGGAGGGATACTGAAGGTGCAGGTATGATCATCCCAGGGACAAAATATGCCTGCCAGGGGTGAAGGGTTGCTGGGGATACAGGCATGATCATCCCCAGGGACCAAACATGCCTGCCATGGGTGGAGGGATGCTGAGGATATAGGCATGATCATCCCCAGGGACCAAACATGCCTGCCATGGGTAGAGGGATGCTGAGGATATAGGCATGATCATCCCCAGGGACCAAACATGCCTGCATTCCCACTACTGAGTGGAGAAAAGCCTCAAATACACAGAGCACTAAGCAGAGTCCTCGAAAAGTAGTTATCTCATGTAAGCCAACTATCAAGGCCTTCCTGGTCAGTCTCCACCTTCTCGGGCTGCAATTGCAAATTACTATGGACTAGGGCCTTAAACAATGCACTTTTATTTCTGGTAAATTTGGTGGCTGGAAAGTCCAAAATGCTTAGATGGTAACAAAAGTGAACATGTCAATTCTAAACTGCAGAAATTTCTTTTTTTTTTAATTTAAACTTTTCTTTATTGAAAATAACTTTAAAAATATCACATAAGATAATAATATCCTAATGACTACCTTAAGAAAATAATAAGAATACCAAATTTATGAAGCAAGCTTGAGTGTTATAAAAAAGAGTACCTGTACCTTAAAACATATACAAATATAAGTATAAATAGGTATATAGTGTTCAATGTTATAAAAATACTATTGTTGGTTTCGCACGTGAGAAGTGATACACACTACCAAGGCCACAGGAGGGTTTATTTAAGAAAATTCCCAGGCAGGTACAGAAACAAAAAGCAGGACAGAAGGAGATAAGAAAGAAGAGAGAGACCAAAACGTGGTGTCTTTTTCTAAGAGAAAGGGTGTGCATGGAATTATGTAGTGTAGTCACATTTAGGGAATGCCTCCGTACGAGGTGCATCCCGCCGGAGCCATGTTGGCTCAACGATGCGGAGTGCTAGGAATACTTACAACCGTGAGAAATGTCTTGGTGCAGTCTATTTAAAAAAATCTTTTTTATTTTAAAATATCTATTAAAAATATTTTAGATTTTTTCTTTTTTTCTTTTTTTTCCAAGTCTATAGAAAGTTTATTCAAAGATATAACAGAAAATTTCCACAAGCCAAAGGATACAAAAATCTTGGTAGTTGAAGGCCAAAGAACACCAGTTATATAAGCAACTAAACCAAATCTATCACAAGACAATCATATTTTCAAAAAGTTAAGGACAAGAATGATATTTTATAAACAGGAGAAAAAAAATAAAGGTGTTATAGCATACCTGACATAGAATTCTTTTTTTATTTTTTCTTTATTTTCTCATATATATATTTTTTATTTGGTGATTTTACATCATGCACCCCATCAAACTCAGATATCAAGCCTCTCAGTATCATGCTCACTCTTATGATCTCCTCATTTACAAAACCATCCATTCATGATGCTCATTTGCTTACTGGAGCTTAATTAAATTCACTTATGTATACAATCATGTCATCTGCAAATAGAGATATTTTGACCTCTTCCTTTCCAATTTGTATCCCCTTAATCTCCTTTCATTCTCTTATTGCTTTAGCTGAAACTTTGAGAACTATGTTGAATAGATAAGGGGAGAGAAGACATCCTTGTCTAGTTCCTGATTTTAGTGGGATTGCTCTGAGTTTTTCTCCATTAAGTTTGATGTTGGCCATCGGTTTCTTATAAATTGCCTTTATTATATTTAGGTATTTCCCTGTATTCTTGATCCCTCCAGGACTTTTATCATGAAGTCATGTTGGATTTTGTCAAAGGCTTTTTCAGCATCTAAGGAAATGATCATATGGGTTCTTCCTTCAATTTGTTTATATGAAGGATGACATTTACAGTTTTCTGTATGTTGAACCATCACTGTGTTTTTGGGATGAAGCCTACTTGATCATGGTGGATGATATTTTTTTATATGTTATTGTATACTGTTTGCCAGAATTTTGTTGAGAATTTTTGCAACAATGTTCATGAGAGAAATTGGTCTGTAATTCTCTTTCTTTGTTGCGTCTTTGAGTGGCTTAGGTGTCAGGGTTATTGTGGCCTCATAAAAAGAGTTTGTCAATGTCCCTTCAGTTTCTACTATATGGAACAATTTGAGGAGTATTGGTATTAGCTCTTCTTTGAAGGTCTGGTAGAATTCTACACTGAAACCATCTGGACCTGGGATTTTTTTATTTAGGAGACTTTTAATGACAGCTTCAATTTCCTTTGGTGTTATGGGACCTATTTAGGTTTTTAATCTGGTCTTGATTTAATTTTGGTAAATGATACTTGTCCAGAAAGCTGTCCATTTCTTCTAGGTTCTTTATTTTTGTAGAGTATAGGTTTTTCAAAGTACGACCTGATAATTCTCTGGATTTCCTGAGGGTCTATTGTTATGTCCCCTCTTTCATTTCTGATTTTGTTGATTTGGATAATCTCTCTCTGCTTTTTGGTTAGTTTGTTTAAGGGTTTATCTATCTTGTTAACTTTCTCAAAGAACCAATTCTTTGATTCATTGATTTTTTTTATTGTTCTTTTTGTTCCAATTGTGTTGATTTCAGCTCTAAGTTTGATTATTTCCTGCCATCTACTCCTTCTAGAGTTTGCTTCTAATTGTTTGGGGCCCTCAGCCGTGCTGATATGAACTGCAGAAATTTCAAAGGAGGTAGTAATGGATTCTAAATCCAAAACTTAGCAAGGCAAATACTATCTAACTTTAGGGCTCAAGAATAATGTCTTTGCCTTCAAAAAGTGATGGCCCTGCATATATAGATAAAAATCTGTTTCCCTAAGTATCTTTTAGGTGGAGATCACAGCCTCAAAGACATCAGGCATCTAAAACTCACGTTAGAAGGAGGTTTAGAAAGATAGTTCCTTGCTTAGGAACACCAGCAGCTGCTCTTGCAGAGGAACAGGAATGATTCCTAGCACCGTACGGGGGTCTATAGCTCCAGCTCCAGGAGATCTAATGCCACCTTCTGGATTCTTAGGGCATTGCAACAACATAGGCACTTACATATAGGCAAAATATCCATACCCATACAAATACTGTTTTATTTTTTTTAAGTTTTCTTATTTATTTATTTATTTGTTTGTTTGTTTGTTTAAATTCATTATGTGGTTGCTGGTCTCCAGAGGGAAGCTAAGGGGCACAAAATAGAATGTTACATTACACTCTTATTTCCATTTTTAAATCATAAAGAAAGTCTCATTTTTTTAACCATGTATCCCCTTGTTCAAACTCCCTTCCCCCTCCCACCCCTCCCAGTCAGTCTCTATTCTCACCATCTCCTTATCTCCTCCCCAGCAAGGGCAGGAGGTTCCAAGGTCCCAAGGTAGCTTAGTTCAGCATCCACTCCAGGCAGATCTGCTTTCCTCATCCCAATATCAAGACTGGGTCAGGAGTTCAATTAAATAAATGTTTTAGAAGTTAATTTGGTGGTCTCTGAAATGTGTTTAGGGCCAGCCATTCTTTCCTGCCTTACAGAGGAATCCATGTAATAGTCAAATGCAGAAGTTCAGCAGTCTTCTCTTAGTCCAGCCCTGGTCCCTTCAATTACTGCTGTTGCTAGGGGCTGAAGAAAGCAAACCTCCAGTTCCACCCTGACTAAAGTTTGTTCAGGTCTCTTTGGGCATCATGGGTATAGCTCTTATGAGACCAAGCATTTTCATCTTTGCAACACAGCTGAGCTAAAAATAACCAAAACCTTCAAATTCTACTTCCTCTCTCTTACCAACTCCTTCTTCCTTTCATTTCTCTTTTCTTATGTCTTGCTATAAGCAATTCAAACGAAGCAAGACTCTCAACACTTTCCTTAGAAATACCCTCAGCTGAATTCCTGCTTTCAGCACTCACACATTGCACCTTCCTCTAGAACTGGGCGAGTCTATTATTGTTGTATAACAAAGTGCACTTTCTTCTCATATTAAGCACATTTTCATTTCCATCTTTGGCATTATCAAAATAGTCTTTAAGATATGTATTTTTATAAGCATTGTTTCTAGCTATTAAATTTGTGAAAAGTCTTGATGTGTCTTCTAGTTAAATTTCCCACATGCTCTTGCAAAAGGATATGCAACTGAGATAGATGGAATGGCCCACCACTCCCTGAGCACTGGGAAGGTGTTAAGCATCAGCAACACTGTTTGAATTTGTTAAAATTGTTGTTAGTGTTAATGATATACTCTTTAAATTTACTTTTTAAACAGTCCTTTTGATGTTTATTTTTCCATACATGAACAATGACACCAGGGCTTGGGAAGTTTCACTTTCAAATTATCAGCCACTGCACTATCAGTGGTTCTCAACCTTTGGGTTGAGACCCCTTTGAGGGGCATCAAATAACTTTTCACAGGAGTCATCTAAGGCCATTGGAAAACACAAATATTTACATTATGATTCATAGCAGTAGCAAAATTAGAGCTATGAAGTAGCAACGAAACTAATTTTATGGTTGAGGGGGTCACTGCAACATAAGGAACTGCATGAAAAGGTCACAGCACTGGTCTACACTCTCCCTTGCTACTCAGGCTTTCTTAAAAAAATAACTATTTTCCTAACAGCAACTGGACCACCCTTAAGCCAGTACCAGGTGTCCTGAATACTCCACAGATGCCTTGAAGCGGTGCTGCAAGAATTTCATCGGATGCTGCTGTGATTGGCCCACCTCCTGAAGCCACACATTTCATCCAGGATTTTCTACCACAACTCACAATGTTCCTTTTCCTCCTTGGCCAGAAAGGGGTCACTTTCTCTGGTAGAATGTCTACAATTGATGTTGAGGCAAGGCTATGGTTGGCGCAAACAAATGACTGTGGTTGGTTGGTCCAAAACAAATGGCTATGGTTGGTCCAACAGTCTTTTATGAATCTATATAAGCAGACTGCACAAGACCATGAGAGGGCTGGGAAACATCCTACGATACCAGGCCTTCTCTCCAGTAACCCTTTGCTGCCAATGTTCAGTAATTGTGACTAAGCTAGAACGTGACAAAACAGAAGCATCAGAGAGTAGTGAGGCAAAAGCAAAGGCAGCAGGAACTTGACAATTAAACAGTGTTAGTTTTGGTGGCCACTTAACAGCCATCTTGTATTTATTCATAATCCTGTGATAAACTGCACTACCAAGAAGCAACCAAGGGGAGAATACAGTTTACTCCACTTACAATTCTAGGATACAAATCTATCACTGAGGGAAAGTCAGATCAAGAAGTCAAGCAGCTGGTCACAACTTATCCAGTCAATAAATGTACACAGAGAGAAATAAATGTACACATGCTGCCCATTTGGCTATGCTTAGCCAGCTTTCTTCACTCTTAGGCAATTTAGAGCCCATCCCATGAAACAATGCTTCTCTCATTCACTGTGGTTCTTTCCACATTAATTATCAATCAAAATAATTGCCACAGCATGCCCACAGGCCAGCCTGGGCTAAACAAATGTTCCTCACTAGGACTCTCCCCAGAGGAATCTAACCAGAAGAGTATTGACAATTAAAACCAACCACTGTGACCACTAAAAAGGTTCCTACGGCCTCAGAGGTGGCCCTAGTAATTTGTGCCCACTTCCCATCTCCAAGGCTGAGCAGTGCAATAGTCCAAACTGAGAATGGTGCTTGGTACGTGAGTCTTGGACTCCAGCTCCTAAGCACAGAGCATCAATAACCACCACCTGTCAGCTGATGAGAACTCAGTGCCCTCAGAAGTGGCCTTGGGAACTCTTACTTAGCTTTCCACCTACAGCACTGTGTTCTATGTCTTGCTTCTGGTACCCAGTTTCTGAGGCTTGAACCATGGATTTTGAGTACAGTCTGTTGGTAACTATTCCTTAACAGTGGACTATAAAGATCTCATTACCATCATCAAACACCTGTGCATAGGTGAGCCTGCCATTTCTACCTAATTCCTCAAAGGCTTTCCTAGGTACTCCAACTCATGAAAAATGCTGGCTGCTCATGCTCCCCAACTCTCAAATACAATCTTAACAAATACAGGCTCCCAAGCCAACGACGAAGTTGCCATTGAGCTGTACAAGAATCAAGCAGATGTCTGTCAAGTTCTTCTCACACATAGAGTTCCCAATACTATCTATTGCCCAAGGTGAAGGCTCCCAACACGTGGGGACTATAGTACTAGAGGGAGCCACTTACTGCTGCTTCTGACTGTCTGGTTTCAAACAAGGGTATGAGCATGTGGAGGGAGGGGGACAAAATAATGCTAGAGATCTGCACCAGGCAGTGGAGGTGAATGCCTTTAATCCTAGCACTGGGAAGGCTGAGACAGGGAGAAGCTGTGGGTTTGAAGCCATCCTGGTCTATAGAGCAAGTTCCTGGATAGCCTAGGCTATACAGAGAAACCCTTTCTTGAAACTCTCCCCCCAGAAAAAATGAATAACTTCATTCTTTCCCACAACTTTATCAAGGAAAAGTCAAAGGACTTTCATTAGATGGTCATGTCTTAAGTTAGTTGGCAGCTAAATCAAGTTAGTTGATAGTGTTAATGAAATCTGCCCAACCTTTACTTATATCCTATCTAAGTTGTCTATCAATTAGTGGGAAAATGCTATTTCTTTGAAGTTATTGTCTCTTGTGTTCTATTATGTATTTTAAAGCTGGTTGGAGATGCATAAATGTTTAGGGTTTAATTTTTCTTGCTTAACACATATATTCTTTTTCTAAAATTTATTTAATTAAGTAACATAGCTAACCTGCTTTTGTTTGCATTCATTGGTAAACAACTTTTTAAATTGTATATGTAAAAAATGTTTATTATAGACACCATATTGTTTGCTTCATTTCATTTGACCATCATTGCCTTTTAATTGAAGTGTTTGAGTCATTTACACTTAGTGTTATTACTGGTAGAGTTAAGTTTGATTATATCATATTGCTATTCCTTTTCTGCTTGTTAGATCTATACTTTTATTACTTTCTTCTTTTACTTTCTTTGATTTTTTCTTGGTTTTGAACTGTTTTTTGAGAAACTTTTGTATGTTTTTAACTTATTGCATACCACTTTCAAGTGATAGTCAATTATCTGCAATGATTCATTATTTGTTATATAGTCATCATTGACAAATAATGCAAAATTAAGGCTCTTCCTTGAAGGCATATAAAAACACAAGAAAATCATGGAGATTTATTTGCCAGAATATATACCCTTTATTTCTAACACTGCCCTGGTTTTAGCAAATTTCCCTCTCTGCTTTGCCAATCACTATGATTAATCTGATTCCCAAGGACTCAAATCCTGTTTGATTTGTCTCATACAACATTTAATTATAGTTACTATCAGTGGGATTCCAAGCAGCAGGATGAGGCAGACCTAAAGTATTGATCTCACCCATACCCTCAGTGTCTCAGAACCAACCAGCTGAACAAATCCTATAAACCATAAGGGTCTTATAAACCAGGTGGCTTTATAATCATCTTTTTGTATTATTCTTTCCCCTTGGCCCAAGGCATTAATCCAAGAACAGCAGGATCCATCAGCAATTGTACAAACTTCTTTGGCCTACAGAGAGGTAGCCAAGAAATCCCATCTTCTGTAATAAGCCTAGTCAATTAGTTTAAACTGATATACATGCCTCTCAGAGCCCAGGGAGTGCCAAAGTCAGAAGTAAACTTCACACGTTTCCTAATTATGATGGGAAATAGGTTGATTGTCTACTTGTTATACACAAAAAAAGTTATCTCTCCAGAGGTCTTTGCAAGGAACTCCAAAAGCCTAATTCACTGAGAACCCCTCAGTCACGTGAGGCTGAATAAGGTACTTGTGGCTTACACTTAAACATTTAAGGTTCTCTTTATGATCATGTTTAAAGTAGAGACCATAGTGCCCTTGTCTGAAAATTATGTTAATGCCTGGCTTCTATGCAACAGACAACCACCATTGTTGCTTATCATCAATGAGACAACCCCCAGCCCAAAGCAAAACATGTTGTAGGAACACAACAGTATTTCAGTGTGGCTGTTTGGCCTCCAGGTTCCCGGCTTTGTTTAGTCTAGTTCTCATTTTTAGTGGAATGCCTGAAATACGTAGTACAGCCTCCTCTATTTGTCTCTGCCACCATCTATCACTCCTAGACCAGCTGTGTTTCATGGGTTGGTGTTTACAGGTGTTTTGTGTAAAGGCTCAGGAACTAAGTGTTTTCATCCACTCCTGTTTCTTTCAAGTACTTAAAACTACTTAGAGGAGCCACAGCAGAGGGAAGGGATCTAAGGATGGTCCTAAAAGATGAGCATGGTTATTACCTTTCCTTCTCTATACAGCCTTTGGTGGAGGTCAGTTCTTCGGGGGATGAAAGTTTCTCTCCTTCTATCACTTTGAATTTAACATTTGTTATTAATTTTTATTTCAGCCTTCATACAACCATTTCCTACTTACACCGAAGCCTCTCATCTATAAGAGTCAGGTCAAACGGACAGCAGAGCATTTTTATAAAGCTCATGGATGCCATTATGTCTCCAATGTTGGCTGCTATAAAGAGACAGGGAACACAATCACATTTTCTTTATGGTCCAGTATCAAAACAGGCTCATGAGAAAATACAGGCAAATGAACCAAAAATAAATCCAACCAGAGCCCCACCCACCCCCACATGGGATTGTGCCACACAGATTTGGGATGGTTCTTTCCTCCACAATTAAACCTACCCAGAAACATTCTCCCAGACATGCCCAGAGATGTGCCTCCATGGTGTTTCTAAATTCCATAAAGCTGACATTAACCATTTGTCTTAGATTTCTATTGTTGTGAAGAGACACCATGACCATGGCAACTTTTATCTTGCAGGAAACAGGAAGTTGACTGAAACACTGGGTGGTATCCTGAGCATAGGAGACCTAAAAGCTCACCCCCACAGTAATGTACTTCCTCCAACAAGGCCTTACCCACTCCAACAAAACCATACCTCCCACTAGTGTGGCTCTGTGAGATAGTGGGCGCCAATTATATTCAATTACTACACCATCACATATTGCTAAAGTGTGTCAATTACAGCTGGCTTAGACAATTTGGTTAGCAGCTATGATTGGTTCATAGTTCACACACTATAGCCATGGTTCATAGCCACCAACAAAGCGTGTTCAGTAAGACCGTTTACCACTTTTGGAGCAGATGGCTAGGAACAGAAGCCATTGATAACAGCCCAGGAGTGAATTAAACATATCAAAGTTCATCAAGTAGCACACTGGTCAGAGTTTTAAGAATATTTCCTGCCAGCATGTACAAGAGAACCAGTTTCCAGGAGTGTTCGGGGAACAACTGGATGACAGGGGCTGTAGGTGACTTCCCTTTTTTCTTTTAGGATGTGCTGTAGCACAGTTGTGCAGCTTCTCAAAAAAAAAATAATAATTCCAAACTAGGAGATTTTTGTATTGTTTATTTTGTATAGCACTCTAGAAATGTTCATGACATGTATCATAAAGAGGCTTCTTTGTAAATCTTACTTCAGGGTCTGCAGAGATGACTAAGCAGTTAAGACCACCAGCTGCTCTTCCAGAAGACTCATCTTCAGTTCTCAGCATCTTCCTAACAGCTCACAATCATCTGTGATTCCAGCCTCAAAGGATCTGCACCCACTTCTGGCCTCCTTGGGCACTACATACATGTGGTATCCAGAGATGCATTTGGACAAACAAACCCTCATATGCCTAAAGCTTAAAACATTCAAATTTAAATTTACTTTCAATGTGTGTGCATGTGAGCTTCTGTATGTATGTATGTCTACTTCACCCATGCCTGGTATGAGTAGGGGTCGGAAGGCATTAGATCTCTTGAAACTGGAGTTACAGGTGGTTGTAAGTTGCTGTATAGGTTCTCAAAACTAAACCCAGGTCCTCTCAAGAGCATTAAGTGCTCTTAAGCACAGAGCCATGCTCCTAACCCCTTAAAGCAAATTTTTGGACCACCAGTTTCCATAAGCTACTTCAAGGGTCAGAAATAGAGATGGTTTTGATTTTGGTTTTGTTTAAGAACACAATAGAGAGGAACCCACTCCATGTTTCCCTTTGGTGACATTTTATTGCTGAGTATAAAGCATGACCATTGACCTGTCCAGATGGCAGGCAAAGCAGAGGCATAACCTCTGGACCCCAGCCTTGCAATACAAACCTGAAACATAATGAAATGACCACACTCTGTAACAGAGCAGAAAAATAATTAAGTTTTAAACAAAGGAAATAAGAGTCAACTGAATGACCATCATATTAGCTTTATGAAAGACTAAATCAAGTCTCTAACTAATTAACATATCATTTTCTACTTACATTTGGAAAGGAATGTTGATGGAATATACATCAAGAAGCATAATCTAGCAAAAAAAAAAACATTTAAGAATCATGAATTTGAATGCATGCAGAAAATGTGCATTTTACTTGTGGGCTTTTTCAATGGAAAGTGTGTTTTCCCCTTTGGGGAAATATGATTTATGTCCATTTTCAACACTGACTCTGAACTCAGAGCATTCTAGGGCATTTCAGAATTTATGTTCTATTTCACCTCTTTTTTTTTTTTTTTTTTTTTTGTCTTACCATTTGTAAGGTGTCCCAGTGGGACACTACTGAAAAAAAGAAAGAAAAACATTTCTTTTTTGCTTTCCCAAGAATCTTTAAAGTCGCATAAGAAAGATGAAATGACCAATAATGGCTCCTGTGGGGAAGCCAAGAAACAGATGATTCATGATGGCTTCTTCAAGCTGAAGTTCCTCTCTCTACAAACACAGGCCACAAGCCACAGGTTGGAGAATACCTCTTCCTCCCCTGAGACACTGCCCACAGCCCATTGAAACCTCCTACCCAACTGCACAAGCATCTACTTCCAATGGGGAGGACTGCAGCTGTATGTCAAGCTGCATGAAAGGTTCTCCCATAACTAGCCACTCCACATGGTGCTGAAACACAACCAAACAGACAATGAGTCCAAGCCAAGCATGTGCAGAAGATAGTCTATCATGGCTTCCACAGATGACTTCTTAAACCAGAGGCTTGCTCTTGTAAGCTCAGGTACACCATTCTATTGAGGCTATCCTTTGAATATCATGATCAATAAACATTACTCTGTAAAATCTAGGGCAGAAGAAAGAGAAACAACTGGAACCCGGAGCACTGATAACCTAAAGTAGAAAATGACTCAGAGCCCAGAAGCACTGGGAATCTCTTACTGAAAACAATGAGGCAAAGAAGAAAATTAGAAGAATGTCAAACAATTAGTGGATTAGTTAGGGTTTCTATTATGTGAATGACCATGGCAACTCTTAGGGGTGACTTACAATTCAGAGTTCATTATCAACCTGATAGGAAGCATGTAGCATGCATGGTGCTAAGGATGTAACTAAGAAATCCACATCTGAATCCACAGGTAACAGTAAGAGACAGTGAGACACTGTCACCCCCAGTGATACACTCCCTCCAACAAGGCCACATCTTGTAATAGTGCCACTCCCTATGGACCTATGGGAGCCATTTTTATTCAAACGGACACAACTAGGTAGTAAAAGCTAACCACATTGATCCAGGGACTCCTAGCTGGAAAGCTAGCAACCACAGAGCACAGATAAACTGACTTAAAGGAAAAAAGAAATTCGGCCTACTTATAGGACAGATGGAAGAACTGAGAGCAATGCCTGCCAATAAACAAATATATTAGTAAATATCTTAGCTATTAATGGTAATAATTGTAGTAATCAGTCTCTGTATTTTAGACTTGGAATTAGACACTGTGAACATTGCCCAGTTCTTTTGATTTAACACAAACTCCTTGTTCTGTTTATCTTGTTGAAACTAGATCCTTAGACCTTTCCTGAGGGGGAAGGAATATAAGTAACAAAAGCCACTTGACAGAGGTACAGTATGTTGATGACTGTGAGAAACACTAGAAAGAAACAACAAATGAAAAGGGATTTCTTTGGCTCATAGTTACAGTTCACTGCAGAATAGACGAATGAGTTCTACACAGCAGTAGTGTACACCAAAGAGTGTTCCAAAGGCAGAGACAGCAGGGCCAGAACTAGGGGCCAGGTACAACCTTCAGAGGCCCTTCCATGGGGGGCCCCTTTCACCAGCTGGGCTCACCAACCTCCCAAAGCTTCCATAGCCTCCCCAGATAGTACCACGAACTGGTGGACATGTATTTGACACATGCAGTGCCTGTGAAGGACATTTCAGATTCAAGTTCTAATTGGTGGCTATTTTCAAAAGGACTACTAAGATGACTCCAGCTTCTAATAGAATTGTCAATAAACAGGGCTGTCCCTTTGGAAGCTGTATCAAGCTGTTAAGGCAAGAAGACACAGCATCACCCTCTTTTCTTCCTCATGGTCCTTCCCAACTCCCTGTAATCATCACTTCATCTCTGCTCCCTGAGATTCTCCAGTACTCAGACAAGGCAAGTGTGGATTTGAAAGGTGGTGTGGTACATGGACTGACACACAAGTTCTATTTACATGGCTGCAGATTTGTGTGGAATTCTGGTAACTGCTCATCAAATTTCCTCCTAAGGTATCAGATTTAACCGGTGGTCAGATGACTGACAGAGGGCTTGGGCAGCTGATGCTTAAACAGGAGCATGCTGGAAGGGTAGTTAAAAAGGAAATGATCCAGGAAGGAACATGGGGTTTGGAAGGAAGAGCTGTTTGAGGTATTCCAAGCTGAGAGCCTTCCAAGAGACAAGTAGAAGTTTAAATGTGGAGCTTTGAAGAGCTCAGGGTAGACAGAGACTGCAAGCCCATCATTCAAGATGATCTTTCTGAACGTAATATGACAACAGCAAAGAGAGATGGTCTGAGGGTGTGACTTCGCCTAGGATCCCCCTTCCAACCAGCACATTTTCTGGTCTGAAGAAACAGCAGCAGTCCCTCCCATCACGCAGCATGGCCTGTGTGCTTCCTGAGTTCCCTAGATAGATTTTGGTTCTCTCTCTCTCGTGCTAGATCATGATGCTCAGAAATGTCCTAGGAAAAACCTCATCACTTGTCCTGTGACCCATTTTCCATCTGGCTGCCAGAAGCTGCTCTGCATATATGACAGCTTTGCAAGGCTCTTAGGAGGAGTGATGAGCTGTATGAACACAGTTCCACATTAACCGAATGTCCTGCAGTAGCGCTCCTGAAAGCAAACTGTCTTAAATGTCCCTTTTACATCTCTAACACGGACCCGGCTGGGTGAGGCGAGACTGCTGAGTCTGGGGGATTTTCCGAAGCCCACCCTGGAGAGCTGGTATTAGGAGTCAGTGGTAAGAACAGATCCAAGGTCTCCTCCTGGCCTGGACCACTGGCCCTATTTTGTAGGTAAATTATCTTAAATAGTTTGTTAACCACAGATTTCATATTCCAGTCAGATCACCTTGATTAGAATCTCTTCCTCTCTCCTCCTCCTCCTCTCCTTTTCTTCCTCCCTCCTTCTCTCTCCCTCCCCTTCCCTCTCTTCTTAGAGTTTGCTATGTAAAGTACACGTCTTACCACTAAGTCCTCTTCCATCTCCTTTGCATCCTCACTCTGACTTTTATGAAGCAGTCTCACTAGGTTATCCTCCTGATTGAGTGTATTCTGTAGCCGAGATAGGCCTTGAACTCACAATGTTCCTGTCCCATTCTCTAGGGTTGCTGGGATTACAAGGCTATGCCACCAGGCCAGATTCACTAAATATTTCTGAGACAGAACATTTGAACAACTCCTTCTTCAAAAATCCATTCCACCTTCTGTAAGAAGTATTGAGTTTTGATTTTTTTTTCCCCCCAACAGTTGCAAGAGAAAGGAATTTTCTTGGCAAGGTCTAGAAGAGTGGGGGTGCCAATTGGGAAACAAAAAAATCATTTTCTAAAATTGTCATTTGTTTTTACCATGATATTTATCAGTAAGATCAAATCACATGTAAGTGTCGTGTAAGATTGGTATCTTGAGCAGAAGAAATTTGGATCAAGAATGGGTGAGAAAGTTCACAGCCAGAAATGATGCCACATTTGAGTTATGCAAGATTCAGCTCTGCCATTTTTCCAATGTGTCCATTAAGCTGGATTCCACACCCTCTTTGGTGAGCTCTGAACAGGACATGGGTCAGCTAAGGATGTCTGTAATGTTTAGGAAAACATTCAGTACTCAGGTCTGGCAATTAACAGGAGGTATGTTCTTCACCCTCCAGAGCCTGGGAGGCCAGCACACAGAGAAGAGAAGTCCCTGCATTTCAGGGACCACCTCAGAGGCAAAATTCTCTCAGCTCCAGCAGGGATATCACATACCAAACCCACAGCAAAGTTAGAGCTAACAGGCAGGCATGCATTAGAGGACCTCTCCCTCATCTAGATCCCGCCACTTCTCTGAAAAGTCTGACGACTTATAGACATGTAGGCAACAAGTGAGTCTTAGCACTCATCTCCTGTGACATTGTCCACTCATCCTCCCACTGAAACTCCTGGTCTTACGTATTTTCCAGATGGGGTTTGGATGAGCAAAACTCAAAGCCACTGCATAAGCCAAAGGAAAAGCTGTGAGATCATTGTAAGGAGCCATCCAGTGGGACCATCAAGGACATAAGTACTATTTCACTTCTCCTCTATACTTTCATACCTTGCTGGATGAGACAAAGTTGTCAGGAAAAAAAAAAAAAAACCTCATGAGGTTTTGTTTTGTCTTTAAAAGCAATGCTCACACTTCCCTCCTGTAATAGCCTTTTGGTTTGTAGGTATAGGTTTAAATTTACAGCTTCAAGCTCTTCAGCTGCATGTGACTTTTTTCCACCCATGGAATATGTTACAAGTTTAATCTTCCAGTGTCAAACACAAAATGCTTAGAATCCAGGCATGGGTATAGTTCCAGAAAGCCAGTGACAGCTTTCACCTGTGCCCAAGCCAACATTAAGCACATCTTGTGTCCAGACATCTCTGGCTCTGCCTACTATCCTGGTCTATTTAAAATACAAAACAAACCACATGGTTCAACATTCATAAGAGTGAACCTGTGACCCAGGAATATCCTGGAGAAACTGCAAAGAGCTGTGCTTCTATGCTGGGGGGCACAGAGAATACAATTCATGGTTGGCTGAAGGTTCCAGTCACTTTCTTTAAAGTGTACCCTTGGTAGTTTCTCTGGTCTCTCTACTTGGAGTTCCCACATTTACCACACATTTTAATACATCTTAGTCCTGATAGGTTTGAACAGCAACCTCTAGCCTACAATGTGTCTGTGCATTGTGTCTTTGTATTCTGAGATCAAGTCACAACTCCTGACAGCTAATAGCATTTTATCACTTAGTGTTTCATTATGAACCTTTCCTCATATCAGAAAGCATGTCCTTAATGCCCTTTTTTTGTTTAAGCTTTCTCCATAAACCCACCTCAGCCATGCACTTCCTAGGCTCTCCCTCCACAAACACAGACCATGGGGAAGGCTTGGCGATGTGAGGTTGTGATTCTGAGAAATGCATAGTGGAGATCTGTTCACTAAACACTTTTTCTCCAATGGCACCAACATGACATGTACTGAGCAGAAACAGCCTCTGACTCAGGGAATGAGGAGGGTACTTGCCACTAAGCATGGTAACCTGAGCTCCATCCCTGGGACTCACATGGTAAAGAAGAGAACCAACTAGTACAGGTTGCCCTCTGACCTCCAGACACATGCTGTGATGCATACACACATGTTCAAGCGTATACACATACACATGATAAATAGATAAAATGTTTTTTAAAATGAGGTTGGCCAGCGAATGGTAGTCTACAAAGTGAGTTCAAAGACAGCCAGGGCTATAATCTAGAGAAACCTTGACTTGAAAAACAAACCATTTGGTGAGGGGGGGTAGGAGGGGGTTTCCTCTCTCTGCCTCCTGACTGAACACAGGCCAGCAGTTACCTCCAGCTCCTGTTGTCTCTAGTTAAAGTTGTTCTTGTTACCACGCCTTTCCTACCTTGTAGTAGGATTCCCTCGAGATGAATGAATCTAAAGTCTTCCTTCCCTAAATTGGTTTATGGTGGGTATTTTGTCATAAAAGCTACTAATGGGGAGGTATAATAATAAGCTGCCCTGGTGGGTTTTTTCCTCTAACGCTTCAGGTAAGCCCACTGTAATTTCAGTGTTCATTCTTATGTTTAGCTTTCAAGGATAAGTGAAATATGCCAATAAATACTCTATCTGAAAAATGACTCTTACCATTTCCTTCCACGCCCCTTTTCTTGGCATTAGACTGGGAAGGAGTTTCTCATCTCGGTGACTTAATGCAATCTGTGCTTACGATCACTGTATGTTCTTTCCTTCTCTGTCCTTATAGAAAGGCTGGGCAAAGACCAGTTGGGAAAAAGAAAGGGACAGAAAAGTCTTGAGGCTAAAACATGGCAGCTTCAACTCAAGTTTGTCCCCTAATAGTGAGGAGATTTTACACTTATCTCACCAAAATTCTTTTCTTATATAAATGAGGGGCCATGATACTTCTTTGCACTATTTTAAAATTACATGTATCAGCATAATGAAGATGTTTTATAAAGTGTGAAATGCCTCATATAAACACAATCCACATCAGATTCCTCAGCTCCTGCTGTGACTAGGTTTCAAGATGTTTCCCGTTTGGCTCATTACTCTAAGAATGTCTTAAAATCATCTGAAATGAGAATTTATGTCAGGAAGTTGAAGAGATGTGAGAATCTTCTAGAATGCAGATGGAAGAGACTTCTGAGGACAGAGGTTATCTAACACAATGTGCTACTGTAGTGAGAACACTGGATCAGGGATCTGGGGGAGACAGCTTAGAGGAAGAGCTGTGTGAGTCTCCACGTGTGTGCATATCTGAGGGTGCACATGATCATGTGGGGAGTCCATCTGTTTCTTTGTCTGTTTATGCATACTGTAGGGACAGGAGGAACTGTAGCATACTAAGCATTTTATGTGATAACAGGTATGATGTATGTGCATGTGATCATGTGTGCAGCATGTACATATGATCATGTATGTGATGTGTGTGTGCATAGTAATACAAAAAACTTCACTGTGCCAGACATTGTATGTGATTTTATTTCTTTCTTAGGCCATCTCTGTAAGATAATGCTCTTATCAGTGGGATAATACTCTTGTACACTGTAACATTTTATCACTTGTCTTGATTTAATAAAATACTGATTGGTTAGTAGCTAGGCAGAAAGTATAGGCAAGGCAACCAGACTAGGAAGATTCTGGGAAGAGGAAAGGCAGAGAAGCAGATGCCAGCCAAACACAGAGAAAGCAAGATGAGAATGCTGGACAGAGAAAAGGTACCAAGCTACATGGCTAAACATAGATAAGCCTAAGAGATAGAAAGTAATATGCCTGAACTACTGGCCCAGCATTTACTATAATATTAAACAACTAGGTCAATTATTTCATAAGCAGCTATAGGACTTGTGGGACAGAGAAACTTCTGACTACAGTAGGTGGTGAGTCTTCCTCCACACATTTTAGAAGATCATGGCAGACACTGAACATACCATGACAAACCTAGCCCATAGTCTTAGTGCTTGCTCTACTCATGTTCCTGGGAATATCACCTCCAGACATTTCCCATCTTAGAAAACAGAAAGTAGAGCCACATCTCTCACTCTAGCTCTCACATCCTGCTTTCTGTTTCTAAATTTGGCTATTACAGGAGTTCAGGCTATGTATTCACTATTGCTAGGAGTCTTAGCTGGGGTCATCCTGGTAGATTTTTACCTGACCCTGAAATGACCCCTCTTTCCAGTCATCTCTTCCAGTACTCTCCCTCTTCATACACCAATCCCTCAAGTTCCTATTTCCAGTCCAACTGAGAGATCTCTTATCTCTTCTATTTCCCTTTCCCAAGGAGATCCCCCTTGTTACCTGGTCTCTCTGGGTCTCTGGACTATAGCTCAGTTATCCTTTACTTCACAGTTAATATCTACTTATGAATGAGTGCATGTCATGTTTGTCTTTCTGCGTCTGGGTGACCTCACTCAGGATGATTTTTCTAGTTCCATCCATTTGCAGAAAGAGTAGTTTTAAAACCAGAAATATTAGCTCCTTATTGTACCTATTTACAAGACAGAAAGTTATTTCAGCTGGGCCCATAGCTCTAGATGAACAAATTGGATCCCCAGATGGAGATTTCTATAAAACAAGAAAACTTGGGTTATCTGTGAGGATTTTAAAAGCAGGCTCAGCAGCACTAAAGCAATGCTTTGGATAAAATTCACATGGACCCACATGACACCTCACAACCATCTATAACTCCAATCCTAAGGGATCCAATACCTTCTTTTGCCCTCTCCAGCCACAAAACCTACTAGCGTTCAGACCTACATGCAGGCAAAACACCAATACACATAAAATAAAATGAAAAAAAAAAAAAAGATTTTAAAAGATTCTTAAGAACTCAATTTTGTAATTTCCTAAATTTCAGCATCTGACAGTTGCCATTTAAATGTATCATCAAATCCATCAAAACCAGTTATTTTTAAGCCCTTAAATATTTGGTAGAAATCTTATAAGATGCAATCATAACAGAATCTGTTAAGCGTTTTTTTCAGTGTTGGTTCTGAACAGTGAGTTCTGCCCTATTCATCTCTCAGGCACACTTATGGGGCAAGCTTTTAATGCAGCCCACAGTTGTTCATGGGCGCCAACCTGCTGTTCCGTAGCTGCATGCTGAGCTGAGCTAAGAGCCAGGAGGGAGTCGTTTTTATGGCATTTGAGTAGCACAAAATGTGAGTTTTCTCTTGAGAGGGCTTTTGAGAATTAGAGAGAATTAGTCATAGTTTCCAATGCGAGTATTTTAACAGTTGTGAAATTATGAAGCCCTGACTCAACAATTCCAGTGTTGCAATATGTCACTTCACTGTCTTGTTACTTAAAATTACATGCTTCAGGAGACAGTGACTTTTAAAAGAATTCAACCAAAGCTGGAAAGAAAAGTGAGATGTGCAGACAAAGCAAGGGGAAAATATAAAATTGCTGAACATTTATGAAGCTGCTTAACAATTCTGAGCTCATTTAATACATTTTTCTTAAATAGCATATTTATCCTCTCAGTAAATTATATGGTAGAAATGCCATTACTGAACAGTGGCTCCTTTTCAGTATACAGAACCAATTCAAACTGGATTGAATATGTTACTAAATACTTAAGTGAGTCACTCCTTTGGTATCCTTTTGGGTAGGTTAAAAAAAAAAAAAAGATGAATAGATTATCACCAGACAAAAATGATTAAGCCAGTTCAAGAGAACTCTTGTGCTGTTGCTCAGCCTCTTGATTAGATAACTCCTCATTAACTACCCTAAATGAGCTACAAATAGCTATCAGGTCCTGTCCTTTATACATAAAAATTAGGCCATTAGTAAGCACATGACTCCTGGGGTATTTTCTAAGGGTATTGAAGGATTTGAAGTTTTCCAAGCATGCCTCTAGGTTTCCCTATTCAAAAGCATTTATTTGCAAGATGACTAGCTAGGGTAAAGAGGAAGCTAAAGGAATCCAAAAAAAATGATTCTAATGAGCTTGCCTTCTTTAACATGGTGTAATAATTAGACAGTCCAGGCAGAGCAAAGGCCACACTGGGAAAACTTGAGAAGATTATAAATAGCTCTACAAAATGTTAAATGCAAATCTAGAGAAGGCATATCTCTTCAGTAACTGAATAGGCTACTGAGTAGAACAAGGCCCTGCATGTACAGTCGGGCTGGAAAGAAAGGAGGCTGATGCTCCAGAGATGACTCAGCTTTTAAGAGGACTCATTGCTCTTGAAGAGGACAGGGGTTCAGTCTCTAGCATCCATGTCAGACTGACACTCACAGCCACCCAGGTCTCTAGCTCCAGGAGATATAATTCCTTATTCTGGTGGCTATAGGCACCTATCTCAAATGTGTATATATCCACACATAGACACACAAAGTGATATATGGAAATCTACTCTTGTGTAAACTTCAAAAATACTTACATATACACATATAAAAGGAGTTTAAATAAAATTGTGTTATACCCAGGGATAATACATCTTCCAGATGCCATTAACCAATAGTTCTCAACCTGTGGGCCACTATCCTTCTGGGGGTCAAATATCAAATATTTACATTACAATTCATAACAGTAGCAAAACTACAAAAAAATTTTATGGTTGGGAGTCACCCCAACAGGAGGAATTGTATTAAAGGGTCTCATCAATAGGAAGGTTAAGAACCACTGTCATAAGCTATCAAACAAAATTTCAGTGCTCAGTGTAGATTATATTGGTGATCAGTAGGGTCTCATATACTCCCAAAACATTATAACCTATTGCCATTGGTCTTTGCTATCTCCATGAACTTGATGCTGTTGTTAAAGATATCATGTAGTATTAAGTTCCTGGCTTGGACTTTCCAGCCAGCCTCAAGGTTCAGAACCACTCACAGCCCTGCTGCAGCTTAGTCCCAAATAATCACACAAAGGCTTATATTAATTTCATACTGATTGGTCTATGGTCCAGGCATATAACTTGCTAACTCTTAACTCTTAAACTCACTCGTGATTCTTATCTTGTTTAGCCATTTGCCTTGGTACCTTTTCTCAAAGCAGCATTTTGACTTCTTCCCTCTTTGTCTGTTGGCATTTCTTTTTGGCTCTTCCTCTTCCCAGAGTTTTCTTAGTCTGGTAGCCCTTCCCACACTTTCTGTTTGCCTTAAAACTCTAAATACAGAGTTGAAGATGACTGCAGTGGCGCAGTAGCCCAAATTCTAGGACAGATGACAAAGGGACTCATTAAATACTACTCATAATTGAGGAGCTATTGGTGGCTGGTGGGGGTATGAGAATCAATTTTCTTCATCTGTGGCCTCTGACATTATGCTACCGGTATTCTGGTGAATGATCCCTCACCTAGGCATATACAAACATCAGTATGAAGACTTGATAGGCTTAGAAAAAGAAAAAGAATACATAAAATTGGGTTATTCTTGCACAGGTCTTGTTCATGCAATCATAGCTGATGCCAGTTCATGTATTTAACAGCCCTGTTATGTCTAGAAAGCACTGTTTTGCTGTTGTCAGCCTCTGGTTTTTATGATCTTTTTGCTCCCTTGGCCTTAGGAAGAGGGGATGTGATATTGGTGTCCTGTTTAACAGTAGTACCTCCAAGGTCTCATTCTCTGCACTTTGTCCAATGTAGGTCTCTATACTAATTTTCATCTTCTGCAAGACAGAAGCTTATCTAATAGAGCTGACTGTTGCCCTAATCTATGGGCATAGATATACTTAGGAGGCAGTATTGTGCCCATTTAGCAGAATAATAAAGTAGGTTCTTCCCTAGAGCTTATGAGCCATTACATTAAGCCATGAGTTCTTGGCACAGTTAAAAGAACCAGGCATGAGTTGTATCTTGTGAAATGGACCTCAAATCAAATTTTTTAAAGTTGTTGGTAACTGATAATGTTCATATCACTATTGCACTACTGAGCGCATCTTGTCAAATCAGTAGATATAGTAGCTCAGTGTTCACAGCTGGGTGACACTGTTGGTTCCTTTCCTCCGTGGCAGTGAGCATAGTGCCCTCTGACACTGTGAAAGCTAGCCAGGAAGGATGAAGCTTCCAGGTTGGTACCAACTGAATGTCTCCATGTTCTGTCACTCAATATGTGGTACTTTCCACAAAGTTCTGGGGGTTAACAAAGATCAATGGTGACATCCTGTAGTGTTTGGGACCTATGACATACTGTTGACCAACAAGTCAAGAAAAGGTAACCCACACTTGTCATTGGAGTTTTTGTTTGATAGCCTTTGACATTTGGAAGAGGTATTGTCTTCCCACTACAAGGTAATGAATTTTAGAATATATATAGATTTTAGGAAGCTTCTACAATAGCTGGTTTCCATATGGCCTTGTCAAAGTTCTTTAATGTTAGCTCAATGGAAGTGCAGAAACAAGCCAAGTCATGTTGAGAACGTGTAAGATGACAGAAATATAAGTGAAAGAGAAAAGGGTAGGAAATTTTCAATAACTACATGTTTGGAATTCTTCACAACATGAAGGAAAATGTTGACTTTGTGGCACATAAAAATGCAAATCTAAATTAATTTAAAATCCAGACAAGAAAGTTAGGCAATGGTGACACATGCTTTTAATCCCAGCATTTTGGAGATAGAGGCAAGTGGATTTCTGAGACTGATGCCAGCCTGGCCTACATAGTGAGTTCCAGAACAGCCAGGGCTATACAGAAAAATCTGTCTTGAAAAACTAAAATAAAATCCAGACAAAAAAAATTAAATTATTAAAAAAATCAATATAATTTTCAAATGTAACACTGAGGTGTATGGAAAAACTCCAGAAACACAAAATAAAAGAAGGCTGAGTGCAACAAAATTGAGGATTTCTGTACAATTGCAGGATGATGACAATTACTACATCAAGTAACAGAATGGGAGAAGAGCTGTGCAGCACCCAAAATGAATCAAGAGCTCATAGTAATGTGTAGGATAATCCCTATACACTAATAAGAAACCCAACTTTTCAGTTTCCAATAAACAGAAACACAAAATTCAGAAAAGAAGACTCTGCCAACATGCAGGTGAAAAAATATTTAACTACTTCCTTTGATCTTTATAGATATATAAGTTAAAAACTACTTTATTATCATTTGGTTGACAAAAAATGAACATTGACAATACCAATGTTGGCTAATAGGATTTTTTTTTCAGTGCTCATAGGAGAAAACACTGAGTTACAGTGTATAAATTTGTAGTTCAAATGTCTTTGATCCTTAATTCTGTGTCACTTTTATTTTTAAAAAAGAGTGTCCTGTGTTTACTAGGCTTAGCTGTATGGTTTAGTTCAGTCACATAGTAAACTTCATATGTATCTCCCTGTTCCTTGACTTTAAACTTGAGCATGTGGCTGTCTTGGACCAATATTGTGTTAAGAGTTGAGAATGAGCAAAGGCTTGAAATGTGATCACATGGTTGGGCTTGAGTCTCCTTGCCTCTGCATTTGCCATGAAAAGAATATTATCTATTACTGTAACCTGTGTTCAAGGAAGGTAAGAGATATGTGGAAGAAACCTGATCCATTCTGATCCTGACCTCCAGTCACGCATAACTGAATTTCTACCTACCCCATACATGTATGAATGATGATAATCAACTATTGTTTAGTCATTCTGTTCATGAGAATTTGTTTCTTATTAACATTTTGATCAGAGCTTATTGGTATAGCATTCAAAAATATTTACCTTATGTATATATAAAAGAATAGACATTATATATTAGAAAGTCCCACACAGCCTCTGATTTTCCCCTATTGGCAAAATGTCTCTCCTTTTGGGGGCAAAAGCTCCAGGCATCATCTATCCACTCTCTATTTCAACAAATAGAATTTTAGTCAATGAGACCTGGAGGATTCTCTGATAAAATGTTTTCCTCTATGATATGAGGACTACAGGGGGAGCTATATCCCCTCCTTTACTGGCTTCTGTTATGTCTGTGTAGAATGTACAGATCTGTGACAATGATCCTGTATCCACTGAAAAGACAACACAGACTTTCAGAAGATGGTAGAACAGGACAATGAGATCTCTGAATCTTACCAAACTACAAAACATCAATATGCCCCCCACCAGTGGTTCTCAACCTGTGGCCCAACTCCTTTGAGTCACATGTTTATATTAGAATTCACAGCATCAGCAAAATGACAGTTATGAAGTAGCAACAAAATAATTTTATGGTTGGAGGTCACGACCTCCAACATGAGGAACTGTTTCAAAGGGTCACAGCATTGGAAAGGTTGAGAGCAATTAATGTATACTCTACAACCTCTGTACCATAGGATAAGTTAGGATCTTATGACTGAGTCCATTTTTAACCTGCATGCTAAAAACATCCTTAATTAATCAACAATGACCCACTAATCTTACCTTGGAGATATGTACATAAGCTTATCTAAGAGACTGGTGCTGGAGGCCACCAACATGGAGTTCAGAAGATTAAGTGTCTCCAATGAACTAATAAATAATCAGAAATAGTGAACTATATCCACTTCGGTCTTCTCAATACTTTTCAGAAGCCCAGCATGAAGAAACGACAGTGGGAAATGCAATAAAAGATGAAGCACGGTGCTGTTTATTATGTAAGTAAAGCATTCAGTCACAGAAACATACAATGTCCCAGCAATCCACATACAGGCAGGGAACAAGTACACACATAATCTTAAAAATCGGAACCCTGTTTGAGGCTAGAAAGATGGTTCAGCAGTTAAGAGTCCTGGTTTTACAGAGCATCCTGGTTCCATTCCAGGCACCTACATGGCTGCTCACAGCTGTCTGTAACTTGGTACCAGAGAATCTGATGCACTCTTCTGGTCTATGTTGACACCAGATACACAAGTGTTGTGTAGAGATACAAGCAGGCAAAACATTAAACACATAAAATAAAAATATTTTTTTTAATTTAAGAATGTTTTATTTTACAGACCAAACAGAGATTCCCCCCTCACTCCTCTTTGTGCTCCCCTCCAAACCACCCCCATCAAAAATTTTAAGTAGCAGGTACTTGTATTAGTTATTGCTACATAATAAATTACTCCAAATATTGTTGATTTGAGGCAATAAGCACTGATTGTACCAAAGTTCACTGGGTTAGGAATTATGTATGGCTCAGTTTCTTACTCATGCTCTCCAGGTTGCCAGAATCCAGGTTGGGGTTATGGTCCCATCTGAAGGCACAGCAATGGGGTGTTATCTAGAAGCCTCCTTTCACCCCTTGCCAACATGTCTTTTTCAGACATCTCACAGCTTCACAGCTTAATTTCCTCAGAATGAGTGGCAGAGTGAAAAAGAGGATGTGTGAATTGGAAGATATTCTTATACTTGCCACAGTTAACTTACTAGAAGCAAGTCACTAGGTCTGAGTCACACATGAGGGGAGAAGATGGTACAGGTACACATGGACCAAGGGGTAAGGTCCCTGGGAACTGCCCATGGCATTCCATGCTCACCCTTTGCTGTCCTCAACTGCAAGGGTGACAGCATGCAGAGAGGCGAATGGCTGATTCAACTGTTTACTCAAAATTTTGAAAATGAGAACGAAAAATTCAGGTAATAAAAAAAGCAGTGCTGCTTAGACACATGTAAATATGCAGTCAAGACAAAACTAATTGACACTAAACAATATCTGACAGACTCAGTCTTTTTTTTGGAGCAAAATGCTGAAAATATTAAGAAACACAGACCAAAAATAAAAATCTTATTATTTAAGATCAGAGATCAAGAGACAGAAATAAAATGAATGTTATTATAGTTTTAATTGAAATGTAGCATCTCAAATCTAAATTTACTGCGGAAAAAAAAATATTCTAAATGTCTTGATGTAGATTCAGGTAACATTATAACAGGGGAAGACTTTTAAGATTCCCTAGTTTAATAGGTAGGAAATCAGAGATACGGGTGGCCATGATTGTCTTGGTCATGGCCTGACCAGGAACTCTCCTACCAGAGTGGAAATGTAATCTTTATAGTCTCCAAATGGTTTCTAAATTGAATCATCCTTACTTCTGAACAAAACACACTTTGAAGAGTTAAGTTCATCAAATGGTTCTGTATTTAATGTCAGTCAGCTAGCAAGCAAAATTTTAAGTCTCTGTTTTCTGTCTGCAACCAAGAGAAGGCTTCTTTTATTTTGTTGTAGCATTCTTTTCCTGAAGCTTTCTCTCATCCTTTCATGCTTCTCTTCACAGCATAAGTTCATGAAAAATTAACATCCCTGTTCGGCAGGGGAGCTAGCTCCTTTTAAAAGAATATTCCAACAAACCCAACACCAGAATGCATGTCTACAAGGAGACCTGTCAGTGTGTTATACATGCTTCTTCTAGGACAGAATGGGTCTCAAGGACTGTGGCATTGATGGCGCTGATGACATTAGGCAAAGATACATCCGGTCCTACTCTTTCTTGGTCCTTACATAGAGCAAAATATTTTGGGTCTACCAATCTGAAAAATCTAAACAATCGCCCACTATAGAAGAGCCATTTTACTTTCACAGCCTTTACGACTCATGAGGGATAGACCTGATATCTTCAAGTCCAAATTCTACAGACAAAGTGACAACTGCAACTGATGGCTAGAGTATCAGAGTTTGGGAAGTAAAGCCTTCTGTCCACAACAGATTTGGAAATATGTATCAGTTAGAGAACTACCAGGTGAAGTAAGGAGAGGAAAGATAATTCCAGACAAGGATCTGATGGCTAGAATATTTTATGAAGATTAAAATTATTGGGGGTCCCTAAAAATATTTTAAAATATATTTATTCAGTTACAAATGGTATTTGGACTCACATTTTTCACTGCAAATTGATTAGAGCTCTCAAATTATGTAATATTATTTTTCATTTAAAATATTTTTAACATCCCCAGTGCTCCTTCCTCTCCCTCCCCTCTTCCTAGTCTTCCTCCATCTTATTCCCACCCTATACCCCCATCCATTCCTCAGAAATGGTAAGGACTCCCAGGGTGAGTCAATGTAGTCTGGCATATCCAGTTGAAGTAGGACCAAGTCCCAGTATCAAGGAACAAGATGTTCCTCTGTAGAGAACAGGCTTCAAGAAGCAGTTTATGCATTAAGAATAAATTCTGACAGAGGACCCATAAACTGACAATGCTATTCAACTGTCATTGATATTCATAGAGCCTACTTCAGCTCTATGCATGTTCCCCAGCTGTCAGTTCAGAGTCAATGAGCCCCCAGTAGCTCAGGTCAGCTGTCTCTGTGGGTCTCCTCATCATGATCATGATTTCTTTGCTCATATAATACCTCCTTCCCTTCTTCAACTTGACTGGGAGCTCAACCCACTTCTTAGCTGTAGATCTCTGCATCTGCTTCCATCAGTTGCTGGATGAAGGTTCTATGATGACAATTAGGGTTGTCATCAATTTGATTACAAGGAAAGGCCAGTTTAGGTGCCCTCTTCGCTATTGCTTGGAGTCTTAGCTGGGGTCATGATTATAGGTTCTTGGGTACTTAATTCCCCAGCACCAGGTTTCTGTCTAACCTCACAATGTTTCCCTCTATGAAGATATTTCTTTCACTGTTTTCCTTATGTGTTATTATTAAACAGTTACTCTGAATAATTAGCTAAGTACTCTTGCAGATTTTAGTTGATAAATTTGATCCTGGGTCTTAATCAGATCCCAATTCTATATCTTCATTTTTTCTTCTTTCTTCTCCTGTCCTAGAAATATTTTAAATTAGCTTGATCCAGATCTATACCTATTGAGCATCATCTCCTAAAGTCACAAAGACACCAGATGACTCAATAGCTTTAAGACACGGAGCATGTGATCATTGGATGGCTGCAAGTGCAGAACCCAGTGCAAGTGAATTTTCCCCAAAATGCCTTCACTTCATTACTTCTACCAATACCATATCTCACTGGGCTCAGCAAACATAGTCTCTTTCATTGGACTTCCATCACTGCTTCCAAGGCTAAATGCTGTTCAAATTGTAGTACCCCAAATCTAATTAGAAACCTAGTTAGTAAATAGTCTTTCACTGTGTTTATGATCCTTCCCTCCCTACCAATCCCCTCTATGTCTGATATTCTATATCGATCTCCTGTCACCCAACTCCAATAATAACACTCAAATTCAACAGCCAGTCCTTGGGTCTGATAGACTCACTGAGTCCCTATTGCCTCTTAAGACATCATTGTAGCCCAACACCATAAAATGAATGGTATAAAATATATGGAATATGTTAGTCACCTTCACATTTAAGGTCCAACATCTTAGTCCTCTCTAAATATTTTAAAAGACCATCTTCTCCTGCTTTAGGTTTTTAAGGTAATAAAAATTAACCCAAAATGTTAATATCCACAACAGACACTCATTGTGAAAGAAACAAACAACAGAAATGATAATGTCTCCTCCAGGAACCAGGCAAGCCATCCGGAAAACATTAAAGGGTTTCCTCCCTCCTTTTCTGGAGTTGCTCATGGGCTGCACAAAATCCTTCATGATCAAATCACACCATCTCATTGTACATACAAAGAACCCATGTCACTTCAGCTGTGTGTAGGGTGAAGGGTAGAAGATGCTAAAATAGCCACTCCAACCCAGGGCTGCATTGATATGGCTGTGTAATCCATGCCTACCATGTGTGTGTTCATAACAGCAGCATTAAAGAAATAGAGAAGAAAAGGTCATTTTTAACACAAATTTTAAAAGTGATCTTTCTAGACAAAAGCTACTCTGACCTAAATTCACCCTAAATTACCCAAAGACTCAATAGAAACTCAAAGCAAACTGCATGTTAATGGATTTTCAAAAGAAAATACATTATAATTGAACCATCTTATTCCTTGGCACATACAGCAGCTGGTCTGACCACACATGGACTATTATGCTCGATTCTGGCACCATATTTTCAGAGGAAAAATGGCAAAGTGGAATATATTCAGGAAAGTGTTCCACATGATGAATGGTAGGAGAAATGTGTGATCTATAATCCTCCTGTGGGGGAAGCAGGGGAGCTGCCTGCCCGTGGGGAAGTGGCTGGCAGGTGGGACTAGGATTATGGAGATTGGAGAGGACACATTGATCAAGCAAAGAGCCCTAGTCAAATGGATGTGAATTAAAACAATGTTGAAATGCCATTTCCTCACTCGTTAAGCTCAGAAGATTGCCATACATACACAGATTATTTTCAATGCAGGTATCTCCGGTCTCTCTGCTAGAGGAAGTAGAAGAAAATATTACTCCTAGTCAGTTTGTAAACAGGAAGCAAAAGCTCCAAACTGTATGTAGCTTCTCCTGTGAGTTTTTTTTAAGAACTAGAAATGTTTTCAAAGAATGTTATACATGAACATTCATCAGAATAATAATTGCACTTACAAAATTACAGGCAAACTAAGATCTGCAAGAAGGCTCGGCAGGGAAAGGCATTTGCTGTGCAAGCTTGATGGTCTGAGTTTGAACCCCAGAACCTAGGAGGAAGAAAGAGAGAACTGACTTCATTACATTGTCCTCTGACCCCTACACATGTGTGTAGCAGAAATTCTAATTCCTTAATAAAAATCAAGCTTTATTTATTAAAGCATATACAAAATATCACCTCACATGCATACACATGCAATATACACTCACATAGTAATAATAATAATAATAATAATAATAATAATAATAATTTAGAAGTGGGGAAACTACCTAAAAACCCAAGAGAAATCTCTAGAAATTTTCCAGTAATAATTGCACAATGTTTGTAATGTTCCAGTTACACAGACTATCTTGCTCATAGCTCCTAATCTCTTGCACAACACTGCAGTGTTTGTCCAATCTTTCCAGTAAATTAAAGAACAAAGATGCTGCATTGCTTTCTGCTCTTGAACAATGAAGAGCCAAGGTGGAACTCCAGCATGAGTATCCAGGGCTCCAGGCCCCACACTTGCAATCTTATTAAGTGAATGTAAAAGTTATAGAATGATGAATATGGTATGTTGGGGAGTCTAATGAGAAGTTGCAGGTCGGAGTTAACTAATCAGAGGTCAGCCTTCACAACCTGAAAGCCCTGGAGAGAGAGAGAGAGAGAGAGAGAGAGAGAGAGAGAGAGAGAGAGAGAGAGAGAGAGAGAGAGAGATTGGTTAATATTAGTTTGTAAAAATCACCTTAACTTTAACCTTAACTAGTTTTTAGGAACTAGCTGTGTACCAACTCCTCTCCAGTCTTTAGATATCTTTCATTCTCCAGCTTCCCATGTGTTCCCTGCAGTTCACCTCCAGACCATAGAGATGCATTCTTCCAACATAGTCAACTGCTCCGTAACCAGAAACTGGCTCACCATCTCTAGCTAACTTTTACTTTTCCTCATCAGCTATCACACTGCAGGATACACGGACATAAGGTACTAGTACGCATAGCTTTATTTTTATACCCCTTAGAGGAAAAGTATTTTCAAGCAAATTTTCAACATTTTGAGTTGGGAATAGGGAGAAGACTCTGTGGGTGAGAACACTTGCTCTGCGGACACGAGGACCCAAGTTCAAATCCTCAGCCCCCACAGAAAAACTGGGCGGACTGAATATCACGGAGCCCCAGCCTTAGGTTTTGAACGCAGGTAGATCCTGGAATCTTGCTGAAACCTGATGAAAATTAATGTTAAATGAAATTAAAAGTTAATCACTGGTATTCTATTCACTTTAGAATAATTGGGTAGTAGGTATAATTACCAAGAAAAATAAACAAGACAACAAATGTTAATGTCAGGTAGCTTTTCAAATTAAATCAAATCTTTTGTCTCTTTTTCATACTGACTAGCTCCTTGTCATGTGTAGAGAGAAATAATAAATTCCTTAGATTGCTTTTTCTATTTTTGAAAACATCTTTTTGTAACTTTGAACTCATTTGTGAATACAAACCAAAGTTTGAAACTCACACAATTTTTCCCAAGTTCCCTTAAAAACAAGCTCAAACACATACAAGGCCAGATGAAGAATTGAGAGTCGATTTATATAATTATCAAGAAGACATAGAAAAATACATAGATGGAATTGCCCCCAACAATACAATGCAAAGAAGTTAGCCATGGCCATAGGTATGTCTTTAGAGTCCTTTCTGGCCTCTGACTAAGCTCAATAGTATGTCAATTTGGTTAACACCAGTAGCCCTGAGCACCTTCAGAGAGGCAAGATGACATAGGCAAGGCAACAATGATGCAATGAATAGTTTGTGTGCTTCATTCTGATACATAGAGAACATCAATTATAGGGATCCTTGCCACAGCTGAGCTTAACTACTAAGTGGTGTCAGTGTGTACACCAGAAAAAGGTTCTTGTACACCAATTGGCTAGTCCTTAAGCCTCAGTTTGGAAGCTCTTGGCAGAAAACACAAACATATGTGCCTGGGAGCCCTTCTAGCAGTCTTTATGTAATTGCCATTATCATGGGCCCAGAGTCCTCCTTCATAGCCTCCTGGGTTGTGCATTTTGTTTTAGCTCCAATTTGCCATGAAGGCATCCATTTTGACTCTGACAGCTTCACAAGTGTTATGGAAGAAGCTGACAGAATATTCAAAATCGCTCTCAAAAAGGCAAGTTTGATTTATAAACAGCTGGTAAGAGCTGAGGGTTACCTCATCTCTTCATGCTTTTGACTCAAGAACGCCTACCAAGATTTGTGAGCTGTCTGATGCCAGCCCGAGGTGTGGACCTCTTCCCAGTGGGAACTCATATCCTCATGGGAACCCAAGGAAGCAGCAGTTCTGAGTTGTGACCCTAGATCACATCAGTTCTCCCCATGCTGCTTCAGCTTTGTACAAATTGATCCAGATGTGAACATCAACACGTCCCCTCATCATCAGCAAAACACAAAACCCAAAAAAGGAAACAATGAAACATGTGAACCGGTGCTCTACCTGGCAGACTTTATCCATTCATTGAATGTTGGGAAACACAGAGATGTTTGTGACATCAATACAAACTATAGAAACACAAGGATCGCTTGTATCCAAACACCTTTGATCCCTGCCATTGCTTCTGACTGGTCACACCTTCCTATCTTTCTTCCACTTCTCTCCCATTTCTCTACTCAGTCTCTAAATGATGTGTAGTCATAGGACAGAGTATCCAGCTCTCTTATTGGTTTTTTTCCTCCTGTTAGCCCCATGTAATCTATTAAATTATTTAAAAATAAAACAAAATGTAGCCAGTTCTGGTAACAATAATGTAGCTATTAAAAAGATTTATTTTCATGTCACTTCTGTTTGAATCATGAACTCTCTAATTACATTTAGAATAATATTTTATAATTAGTTGATTAATTGTGTGTGTGTGTGTGTGTGTGCACGCGCGCGCGTGCATGCGCGCACATGTGCGTGCATATGAGATCTGTGTATGTGTGGGCAAGTGTGCCATAGCACCTGTTTGGAGGTCAGAGAACAGTTTTGCAGAGTAGATTCTTCTCCCCTTTCATCTTTAGTAGGCTCCGGCGATAGAACCCAGTCAACAGGCTTGCATGGGAAGCCTTTTTGCCACTGAGAATCACTCTGACCCCAGGGTTCAGTCAAGAGAGAAGCCAGAAAGGCAGAAGCAGAAGTGAGGGGTGAATAGCAGGAAGTGAGCAGCTCTAAGATGTCAGGTTAGCAGTGGCAAAGTTAGCTAAGAATCTCTTTGCCTTCCCATGATGCTATTTGATCCAATCTTAATAGGACTGGGCAGAAGGGTGATGTATTTTCTATCGATAATGCAAATACTAAAACAAATAACAAGGGGCAAATTATTTACTTTGTTAAATGTGTTATGGGAAAGAAATGCAGCTATTGAACACTCTTTTTTAATTAACATTTTTATTTACTTATTTATTTATTTTAAAAGTCTCATTTTATATCCATGTATCCCATTGTTCAAACTCCTATCCCCCTCTCAACCCTTCCCAGGCACTCACTCTTCTCCCCATCCCCTCATCTCCTCCCCAGAAAGGGCAGGAGGTCCCAAGGTGGCTTAGTTCAGCATCGACTCCAGGCAAGTCCAATTTCCTCATTCTAATATCAAGAAAGGGTCAGGTGTTCCTCTGGAGGGAATGGACTCCAAGGTGCTGGTCCAAGACGCTTCAAATCCCAATCTATTCAGTGGTTATGGTATACAGCTTGGGTATGCTTTGCTTTTTGTTTAAAGTCCACTAATGAGTGCATACATCCTCTGCTTCTCTTTCTGGGTTTGTGATACCTTCCTTAGGAGGATATTCTTTAATTCCATCTATTTGCCTGCCAATTTTAGGATTCATTTTTTCTTACTGCTGAGTAAGATCCATTCCTCAGTTGAGGGGCACCTAGGTTGTTTCCAGGTTCTTGCTGTTAAAAATAATGCTGCTATGAACATATTTGAGCTAATGCTTTTGAGGTGTGAATGTGCATCTTTAGAGTATATGCCTAATAGTGGTATTGCTGGATCCTTTGGGAGATTGATTACCAGTTTTCTGAGAAACCCCCATACTGCATTCCAGAGTGGCTGAACAAGCTTACACTCCCACCAACAGTGGAGGAATGTTCTCCTTGCTCCGCATCCCCTCCAGCATAGGCTGTCATCTGTGTTTTTAATCTTAGCCATTCTGACAGGAGTAAGGTGGCATCTCAAACTTGTTTTGATTTGCACTTCTCTGATGGCTAAAGATGTTGAGCATTTTTCAAATGCCTTTCAGCCATTTGTAATTCTTCTGCTGAGAATTCCTTTTATAGTTCTGTGCCCCATTTTTAAATTGGGCTATTTAGGGCTTTTGGGTGCTAGTTTCTTGAGTTCTCTATATATTTTAAAGATCAGCCCTCTGTCATTTGTAGAGTTGGTGAAAATCTTTTCCCATTCTGTATGCTGTTGTTTTGTCTTAGTGACTGTGTCCTTGGCTTTATAGAAGCTTCTCAGTCTCAGGAGGTCCCACTTATTGATTGCTGTTCTTAGTGTCTGTGCTACTGGTGTTATATTTAGGAAGTGGTCACCTGTGCCAATGTTTTGGAGTGTATTTCCCACTTTCTTTTCTATCAAGTTCAGTGTGGCTGGGTTTATGATGAGGTCTTTGATCCACTTAGATTTGAGTTTTGTGCAGGGTGATTGGTTTGAATCTATTTGCATTTTTTAACACACTACCATCCAGTTATGCCAACACTATTTGTTGAAGATATTGTCTTTTTTCCATTGAATATTTTGGGCCATTTTGTCAAAGATCAGGTGTTCATAGGTGTGTGGATTAATGTTGGGGCCTTCAATCCAATTCCATTGATCCACAAGTCTGTTTTTATGCCAGTACTAGGCTGTTTTTATTACTGTAGCTCTATAGTATAATTTGAAGTGGGGGATGGTGATGCCTCCTGAGGTTGTTTTGTGGAGCAAAATTGTTTTGGCAATCTTGGCTTTCCTGTTATTCCAAATGAACTTGAGTATTGTTCTTTCAAGGTATGTGAAAAATTGTGTTGAAATTTTGATGGGAAGTGCATTGAATCTGTAGATTGCTTTTGGTAGGATTGCCGTTTTTACTATGTTGATCCTACCTATCCAGGAACATGGGAGATCTTTCCATTTTCTGCTATCCTCTTTAATTTCTTTCTTCAGTTATTTAAAGTTTTTGTCAAATAACTTTTGTCAAATAGATCTATTACTTCTTTGGTTATAGTTACACCAAGGTACTTAATGCTATTTGCAGCTATTATAAATGGTGATGTTTCCTTTATTTCTTTTTCAACCCTTTTATCTTTAGTGTATAGGAGGGCTACTGATTTCTTTGAGTTAATCTTGTATTATGATACATTACTGAAAGTGTTTATCAGCTGTAGAAGTTCCCTGATAGAATTTTGTGGGTCACTTATGTATACAATCATATCATCTGCAAATAGAGATAGTTTCACTTCTTCTTTCCCAATTTGTATGTCCTTAATCTCCTTTTGTTCTCTTATTGCTTTGGCTAAAACTTCAAGAACTATATTGAATAGATAAAGGGATAGAGGACATCCTTGTCTACTTCTTGATTTTAGTGGGATTGCTTTGAGTATTTCTCCATTTAGGCTGATGTTGGCCATCGGCTTCTTGTAAATTGCCTTTACTATACTTAGATATTTTTCCTGTATTCCTGATCTCTCCAGGACTTTTATCATAAAAGAGTGTTTGATTTTTGTCAAAGGCTTTTTCAGTGTCTAAGAATATGATCATGTGTTCTTCTTCCTTCAGTTTGTTCATATGATGGATGACATTTACAGTTTTTCATATGTTGAACCATCTTTGCATTTCTGGTTGCAAACCAGATGGAGCCTACTTGATCATAGCAGACGATATTCTTTATATGTTGTTGTATATGGTTTGCCAGAATTTTGTTGAGAATTTTTGCATCAATGTTCATGAGGGAAATTGGTCTGCAATTCTCTTTCTTTGTTGCGTCTTTGAGTGGCTTGGGTATTAGGGTTATTGTGGCCGCATAAAAGGAGTTTGGCAATATTTCTTCAATTTCTACTATATGGAAAAGTTTGAGGAGTATTGGTATTATTCCTTCTTTGAATGTCTGGCAGAATTCTGCACTGAAACCATTTGGATGTGTGATTTTTTTACTTGGGAGACTTTTAATGACATCTTCAATTTCCTTTGGGGTTATTTTTGAGCATACAAATATTCCAGGTTGAGTATATTCTTTGTCTGGCCAATAGAACTTTGTCATGGCCCTAAAATGCCTTCCCTAGCTTATGACTGTCAATAATAACTATTCACTAATAAATCATCAAGCTTATGTAGATTTACCCTCACCCAGTCTACCCTGGTATATTGAAATAACTTAGTCACCAAGCCAATTTGTTGATTAATAAACAAAACAGATGTTTAATTTTTTATTTGTTTATTTATTCATGTATATATGTTTTATAGAACTAATGGATTGTACCAATGTTCATAAATGACCACATACAAACTTCATTGAATTCTGGAAATAAGATAGCACTAACCAAATGGAATAAATCCTCTCTTCCACTTTTTGAAAAAAAAAAATGTAATGTACTTATTTCCTTTTTGCAAAATTTCAGTGCAATTTATGCAATGACTCAGGCTTAGTTTTTTTAATGGGGAGATCTTAAGCTACCAGTTTTACTTTTGCATAATGGTTACGAGGTGCTATTTTTCCTTGATTTATTTTGGTTAGATATTCTAAAGAATTATCTTTTATCTGAATTTTCTAATTAGTGGCATATAATTTACCACAGTATTTTCTTCAACTACTGTAGTATGAAGTTTCTGGCCCTGCCTAGCTCCAAGGTCCTGACCCACAATTCCAAATAATCACACAAAATATTTATTTAAAAGCTGATTGGTCTATGGCTCAGGCTTATTATTTGCTAACCCATTTGCTTAAACTAACCCATAGTTCTTATTTTATTTAGCCATGTGACTTGGTACCTTTTCTCAGAGTAACATTCTCATCTTCTTTCCTCTGTATCTCCTGGCATCTCTCTTCCCTGTTCCTCTTCCTGGAGTTTTCTTAGTATGGTAGGCCCACCCATACTTCCTGTCTGCCTTCTGACCAATCAGCATTTTATTAAACCAATAGGAGTGACAAATATTTAAAATGTACAAGAGCATACTTCCACAAGCAAACTACATCTCTCTTATCCATGACCATATTCCTTTTTATTACCAATTATTTATTTGGGCCATCTCTCATTTTAATAGCACAAATTTATTGGGTGCTTTCTGTATTTCTAGGTTTTGCAAAAAATCAACTTTTAACATTGCAGGTTATCCCTGGTAATTTTTTTTATTCATATCTCATCTTGCTTTTCCTTCTATTTCCTCAAGCTTCCTTGAGTTGCTGCTTTTCCAAACCACTCTGAAACTTAAGTTAGCTCTTTACTTCACTAATTCTAAATATTTTTCTTTTTTCAATATAATCACTGAGATTTTACTTAACTTTTTCTTTAGTTTAACTCTCAAGTTTGATTAATTAATATTTTTATTATAATTTTGTATTGTCTCTCTGGTTGCAACTCTGAAGTTTTCACATATTTACTCATCAAGGGACATGTACAAAGCCACAAAACTCTTGTGAATTCCTATTAAAGTTTTATATTTGGGTCTCAATCACATCCATTAGGTTAAATCTTTAAATTTCTTTAAACCCTTTTTACTTTTATTTATGTCTTCCTAAACAATCCAAAATGGAACAGATAGTTTCATGAAAGATTTGTTTTACTTTGACCTTCTGTGGTGTTTGGCTTTCTGCATTTGTTTCTATTTTATTAGGAGCATATAAGTTTATAATTGCTATGAATTTCTGAGGAAAAGAGTCTTTTGATATTTCCTAGTTACACACTATATTAAACTGTCTTATCTTTTGCTTGACCTCCAAATTAGTATCTTTATTGTCATGGTTTTTTTTCTTTGCTTGATTCATTTGTCTGGTTTATCCTTTATTTTTAAGCAATGTTTTAATTGTAGTTTTATTGTTATTTAAAGAGTAAACTGGTTTGTTGTCTCTAAAAAGCAAAGAGCATGGTGCTTTATATTCAATCTGATAAAGCTCTGCCTTTAGATTGGTAAAGTTCCCAGTGCTTATCGTGAATGATGAAATATTTAAATAAATTAATTTCATTTTGACCATGGTACTTATGCTTTCTAATTCTGCTTAATATCTGTATTTTTTTTCTTTATAGGCTTCTAGATTGAGATTCTTTCTATCTCTTTTCCTCTGCCCTCTCTTTCCCTCTATCAATACCATCCCCTACTCCCTCCCTTCATGTCAGCTTTCTCCTAATTTGAAAATGGCTATCCCTTTCTGTATTTTTATTTATGTGTGTATGTTTGTGCCCATGTGTCTGTGCAGGTACCCTCTGTGGCTGGAAGAGGGAGTCAATTTTATGATATAAACATAATGCCAAATTTAATTCAACTGTTACCCTCCTCAGAAGAACAAAACTGCAAGTTAGTGTGCCATTATCATTGTTTCATCTAATTTTTAAAACCCTACTATAATTAGACAACAATGGAGTTATTGCTTTTTAAAAAATTCCATCATGAGTCGTCTTCTAGGGCTGTTTCCTTCTTTCTAAAGTAGAAGTTCAGAATCTCATTATGTGCATTGCTCTGAGCAGTAAACTTTGTGGATGCATGTTTGCTTGAAAACAAACAGGGTTTTATTCTGCCCATTTCTGCATAGTCTTCTTGTGGTTAGAATCCTGTGTTTGTCTATTTTTAATGCTCATATTTTCTGCTCTTTTGTCCACTGTTTTCCATTGGTGCTGCTGACAATTTAATATTAATCACTCCCTCATGGTTTGGAGATGATAGTTCTTTTCTTCTTAATGCCTCCAATATTATTTCTTTGTCTCTTATACTACAATGATCTATAAAATACTACAGTGACCTGTATTTTACAGACCCAGGCTGTCTTTTCTCCCTGAAGTCTTCACTCCTGTCCCATTCTTTCTAGTCTCTGATTAGATATATGTTAACCCTTATGTTTTATCACCAATGATTGGATACCTGTCTTCTGTGATTTTATAACTTTTTGCTGTATGTGGATAACGACTTCTGAGGCTTCACTCTAAGCCATGGGATCTCTTTAGACTCCATTAGGCATGGCATTAAAAACATTCATTTGATACCAATTCAATGATACATACTTTCCCAGAAGTTTTATTCAAATTTGTTAGTTTTCTAATCTTTAGTTATTGCTGCCTCCTGTTTCTCATTCATTTCCATTTTTTTCTTTAGAAATGTGAAATGTTATATCTTTCATTCATTTTGTTTTATTTTGTATGAGTACTTCCTCTGTAATCTAAGCTGACCTGAAATTTACAGAAAGCTTCCCATCATAGCTTCCTCACTGCTGGGATTATAGGCATGTATCACCAGGCTTCTTGGATATTTCCAATTTTCTGTCTAAAAAGTCTAGTTATGAAAACCATTTCTGGTCTAATCTCACCAGCTATGGCCTACTTTTTTGAGTGTTGATACATTAATTTTGGGTTTATATGTAATGGAAATTGTGTCATGGGTATTTAGAGGGGCTTCAGAGTGACCTAAGTGGTTTATGTCTGTTTTTGCGAGGTTAATAGGGGCCCTTAGGCAAACATTTGTAGATTACTTAGCTTTCTGCTAGGGCCTACAGTCATTCGTGTTTGGTTACAAACACAATCACACTTCAGAAACCTCTGTGTTCCTCTTCCTCCAGGCTTCTTCTGTTCTCTTACCAACTATTACCCTTAACCCCTCCTGGATCAGGATGGGGAAGAGGAAAATGGGGGGAAGAAAAACTCTCCCAAATAGCAAGACTATCTCTGTGCCAGAAATAGATCTTGACCCTTTCTCCCCTTGTGGGCATTCCCTGTGTGCCTCAGAGATTCTTCTGGAAAGTCTTGGTTGAACTTTTCCAACTGATGAGCCATGAACAGAAATTTTTTAAAAGATTTATTTATTTATTATGTATAAGATATACAGAAGAGGGTACCAGATGGTTATGAGCCCCCATGTGGTTGCTGGGAATTGAACTCGGGACCTCTGAAAGAACAGTCAGTGCTCTTAACCCCTGAGCCATCTCTCCAGCCAACAGAAAATTTAATACCAGCAGATAGGTATGTGTGTGTATGTGTGTGTGTGAGTGTGTGTGTGTGTGTGTGTGTGTGTGTGTGTGTGTGTGTGTGTGTGTAAGGGCTGCTGTCCTGTGTTTCCTTGTTCTTATGGATTGGTTTTCAAGACTCAGCAGACAATGAGGACTTTATATGGCTCCTTCCCCTTGGCAGTCAGAACTGCTAGTTATATCTACCCAGAATTACAAGCAAGCCAGCTTCTTGGCTTAGCTTTTAAGCCTCTTGACGGCTGCTTGTATTTAGTTTCTTGGTATCTCACTCTTCACATGCATAGCTTAGAGGCTGAGAAATGGTTTGGAGAGAAATTAAATACAGACTCCATTTCTTTGGTTCCCTTCTCTCTCTGTTCATGGCCCATCAAGTCCTGGCAACCTTGTCTCCTGAACTCCAATTTGTATTATATAGAGGCAAGCAGTGAGCTGTCACTCTCTGTTTTGATTCCCCACTCCAATGGCAGTACATGACTCAGCAAATGTTTCTAGGGCACAAAAGGAGCTGTAGCAACTCACTTGGATGCCCTGCTATGCCATCCTGGTCCCTCTAGCCACAACCTGCATCTTTGATTGTTCTCTGGATACTCTTGGCATCACTTCATACTTTTTTTTTTTTAATTTAGCCCTTGGTTCTTTAGTAAGAGGCTTATTCTGCTCTCCTCCTTCAGAGCCCAAAATGGAAACCCTCCTTCTTTCTTTTCCTGAAAGAATATACCAGGTGGCACATTCTCTTATTTGATAAAAATGTCTTTCTGGTGGCTTTAAATGTGAAAGCTGATTGAACAAACAGCAAACATTCACGGTTCACGACTAGCACATTTTCTTTAAACTCCTGGAGCTGTTGCTCTATTTTTACTTTGTCCATGTAATGTTTCAGAGGGAAACTTGAATGCAGGAGCAGTTTTTCTTCTTCGTAGCAGATACAACAAGTGTTAAAATTAATTCAGTTAAATCTCTGAGCAGGGCAACAGGAAAGCATGAGATGAGCTACCAGGCTCTGCACGGGTTTTCAGAGTAACAAGTAGGAAGGAATTTCATAGTCCTGGAACCCCAGCCATAGACACCAAAGAGGATGATGGGAGGTAGATAATGTGTGAGGAGGATGCTGGGGAAGAGGGATGCTTGGGATACTGAGTCCCACACCTTCCTGCTTTCTCCCTTCAAGCACTGGGAGGTAAGAAGAAGAGCATACACAGACATCATAGGATGTTTCCACCTTTTTCTTTTCTTCAAGCAGAATCGCATCCAGCTCAGACAGATCTGGAACCCTATACAGCTTTAACTCCATGTAGATCAGTCTTGCCTAGAACACAACCTTTAGTTCCTCATTCTCCACCCTCCACCTTCTAGGGGTAGGAATTTCAGCCATGTGCCACCATGTCCAGCTCCATTTGGAGGTTAAGACCTTTGTTACTGATGTTTATTGAATGGCTATGTTTCCAAAAATAGTACATGATCTCAATGAAATTAAGCATGTACAGAAAAAAAAAGGAAATGTATCACGATTGCAACTCTGGTTGAATTAAATTGTCTTTATTTCCCCCTCAAACTTACAAAAATATGCATTACCTTTTTAAATGAAAAATGTATTTTTAAATTATATCCATGTATGCTATGTTTGTATGCATTTTTAACTCACATCTGTGAAAAAAACAATTCATGTGACAAAAAACCTAACTAACACACAGCCCTCCCCCACCCACCCCATTGCTGGGGGGGGCAAGCTCCTCAGTGTTCTTCATCATATTTCTACAGAAGAGAGCCTTAAGAGAAGGTCAGCTTCGGACCTATGGTGGGTCTACTTATGTGTTAGGAAATTCTAGGTACACATCTTGCACCCTGTGCCTATGTTCCCCTCCAGAATTCAATTGGACTCTCATTCTGAGTCTTCTTGTGCCCGGGTGCTGAATTCTGTTCCTTTCAGTTCCTGTCTTCCCCATGGCTCTCCCTGAGCCCCAGTCCCATTCACCGACAGCCCCACTAACCCGGCCCTTGGCCCACATTCGACTGTTCACATCTCCATTTTGTGAGTGTCTCCCCTGAGGCCCACTGCTCCAGGAGGGCGGTGCATGAGCACCTTTGAGCTCCTTTCCCAAGCAGAGCTCAGGCAGGTTGTCTATACGTGCTTTTAAACTGGACAGTCGCTTTCCTTCATCCTGCCGTCCCTGCTTGCCCAAGGCTTGGAAATCAAACAAAGCCAAAGGGACCAAGACACGCCCTGCGGGGAGGAGGGGATCGATCGGGGACCCAAGTCTCCAGTCCATCTGTAATTAGAGAGGTGGGGGAGGGGCCGTCCTTGGCACAGACAGGTCTTTAATGGCTCCTGCCCCAGAAACAGCCTTCAAATCGACAGCCAAGGGAATCGTGATGAAAAATTCATCAGCCTCTTCCTTTCCACGGCCCAGCTGCGCCTAGCAGATGACCTCGGTGGAGGAGCAAGCCCACTGTGAGGCACCTTCTGGCCGCTTCGAGGGGGCCAAACCCAAGCCCGCGGGGAGCACTGCACCGCTGAGCACTGTGCGCCATAAACACGGGGCCTAGAAGGGTCCACCGAGGCTGGGGACCGAAGCCAGTCCTTCTCCGACCTTTCAGTGCAGGTGCACATCCTCCCATTGTACAGAAGTGTGCACACACTCCCCTAGACAAGGCAAGACCTGCTACTCTCAGCAATACCAGTTGGGTGAGATCCTGGGACCCCATACGCTATCAACAGTCTAACTCTGGTGACTGGTCCTTCTAACTAGGCCTTACGTTCATTGGCATCATCTCCCATGGCCCCAAACTGCCCATCGAAGAAGTTTCTTAATGGGTAGAGCACCTACGAGCCACAGTTACCGAACTGGTTGGGGAAATGCTATTGAGTCGCAAGTTTCTAGAGGCCTCTCCAGCCCCTGCCATCTGGGCACTGCACAGACAGACGCTGCGTGGGTCCCTGGATCTTGCCACCTCCGCACCACGCTGCCAGCCATGCCTCTGCGGCTGGAGGACCGAGATTGCTAGATCCTGCAGGGCCGGGGCGGGGGGGGGGGGGGGGGGGGGGGGGCTGAATACGAAGGACTCCTGAACTGCGCATTTCGAAGTTTTTTTTTTTTTTTTTTTTTTTTTT
>PVIH01013991.1:0-10500 GCA_004025045.1 Sigmodon hispidus | reverse complement strand
TTTTATATTCAGGTCAGGCTTTCCCAGGACTGAAGAATGTGCTAGATCTTAGGCCAACACTGCCATCTGGTGGTTTGATCGACAGGCGCGAACAGATGCGGGGAAACCAGGAGGAATGATGTCATGGTCTGCAATTTTTCCTGGGTGGGAGGGGAGCTCGCAAAGGAACTGATGTTGCTGGGTGCTTTATTACTCGGGTTTGGGGTTTTGCTGTATTCACAGGTGAATCACCAGGTAAGCAAGGGTCCTAGAACCAATGCTTTACATTGCACTCCACTGTATATAACTGAGTTTAAAATGAAAAAGAACCAATGGCTTTGACAGCTTTGAAGCAGGGCTTCTTATATGATCTTCCCTGGGTTGACCCAAGTTAGTCACTTGACAGCCCACCCCCAAGGTGTTTCTCCCTCCTGAATTCAACTGCAGAACTGTTTTTGTTATAAGCTTCAAGACTGAAAACAGACTTCACACTTCCTATAAGCTAGAAACCCATTCTCAGTAGGGTCCCTGGCTCCCTCAGACACTCTTCTGCTTCTTTCCTTTTCAGATCTGGATATAAAGTCCATCTCCCAGCTCTCTTATGCCTTTCCCACTGTGTCTCCCTACCCTTTGCCCCTTACCTTGCCTCTAGCCAACATCTGGCAGCAAGCATCATTCTGTCTTGTCTCTCATCCCACCCAAGTAGAAAAAGTGACCTACAGTTGAGCAGACTGGCCACACATTTAGGCTTCAGTGAGGCCGCAATGCAGCATGGTTTGTGAGCCTGTGTTGGTTCCTGCATTACATTACATCTCGGTTTCCTTGTCTTCTTTGGCCGGTATGATACTGGTCTATTTCAGAAGCAAACCTTCCCACTCCCCAGACATCCCTCATTCCTCAGTGCTGCCTCTCCCACCTTACAGTATATATGTCATCCCCTACATTTGTGCTCCCTTCTACTTCAGGGGAGGAAAAAATTTAAAAAAATAATAATAATAAACTTTTGCCTTTTCCAAACCCAATGCATCTGTGTTTACCTGTAATATAAACTACAGACTGCAGGCAAGCCAGGAGTGGGGAAGAAGAGACCCCCTAAGGCAACACAAAAGGGAATGTAAAGGAACTGCCACTAATATTCTCAGAAAACAGATAAAGAGAGAAAATATTCAGAAAAGGGGAAAGGTATAAAAAATCAAATGCTAGTAACAATAAAAGATTGAAAATAAAAATTCACATAAGTTTTCCAGAAAATGTTCTTTTAAAAAGGCCAAAAGAGGGTCAATCTTTAATAAATTAAAAAGAAAACAATATCAGCCCATTAGACAAAATCAGCTGCACAATTTGAAGGGATTAAGATAAAATGGGGTCCTTTGTTTAAAAGTCTTTAGGAAGGCTTGGTGTGTGAGTGTACACCTGTAATCCTAACTCTCAGCAGTGGAGGGATGGCTCAGTCAAGGTCAGCCCAGGCTACAAGGTAAAACTGTCTCCAAAACAAATGTCTTTGATAATTCAAAGGAGCAACAGAAGAGCTAAACACAAGGGTGGGGCCAGTGGATTGAGCACAGCTCCTGGGACCCTCTCCTTTGCAATGCCTGGATTTCAGCATCCCATACAGGGGAATTCCCCCCATTCAAATTGAAAACTATGTCTATTGGATTAGCAGCCATGAAAATGGAAACCATTCTAGCTATTTCAAAGTGAAGGAGATTTAGCCACTGAGTTGTTACAAGAAGAAAAAAAACAAAATGGGAAAGTAGTCTTTCTTGAAATCTTAATCTGGAGAAAGCCCCCCACCACCCCCAGCCCCCATCCCCTGCCCCATGCTTCAGGAACCAGTATTGTGGGAAGCCATTCACTGTGACTCTTCACTATTCTTCCAAGAGTCCATAGCCTCGGGCTAGCTATATCACATCACTGAGCAGAAATCACTGACACTTGCTTGGAAAAGCACTGCCAGAAACATAATGATCTATGATTCCAAATGTTAAAATCCTATTAAGGCTGGAGAAATGGCTTCCTGGTTAAGAGAACTTTTTGTTCTTGCAGAGGACCTGGGTTCAATTCCCAACACCCACATAGTGGCTCAAAATATTAGGGAATGATGGTTCTAGGGGACCTGATGTCCTCATATGACAAGGCATGCGCATGCTGCACACAGAGATATGTGGGCAAAACACTCATACACATAAAATAAATAAACAAGTCATCTTTTTGTAACTTAAAAGGAGGTGTGACTTCTAAAAGGAAAAGCTTGTGACTGCCTCAAACTGGAATACCTAAAGAGAATGCAATTGGTAAAGTGGTCTGCAAAATATAGTATGCAAGCTTCCAGGCCTGGTGGTGAAAAGAGAACATAGGATGAGACACGGGGCCTTCTGTAGACTCTCTCCTAGAAGACATGAGCGAGATGAGTAAATGACCTTGCCCTGGAAGAATGGTTTCTAGCTATGCAGGAATGAATCCTAATGGTGAGAGAGAAAGCTAGAAAAGCAATACAAATTGAAGGCTAACTCAACAATAAACTCCAATAAAAACAAAAAGGAGGGCAAACATAAGCATAGTATACTGTTTGACTTTGCTGTAAAAACTGTTCCTATGGTTATAATGATATAAATGTTGATTATTAACTTAAGAAAAATTGTGAGGAATGTTATGACATTGGTGGAGCCGTTAGAATTGACATAAGAAAGATTGGTGAATTTGAGGTCTAACTCTTCATTTCCCACAACAGGAACGGAGTACATAATGCCAAACATTAATGAAGAAGGAATTAAAAAATGGAAAATACAGGCTAGAAAGATAGTTTAGTGGTTAAGAGCACTAGCTGCTCTTGCAGAGGACCAGGTTCAATTCCCAGCACCTATGTGGCAGCTTAAAACTGTCTATGACTCCAAGATCTAACACCCTCACATAGACATACATGTAGGCAAAGCACCAATGCATATAAAATAAAAATAAATGATTTTTAAAAAAGAAATGGAAAATAGCAATGTGAGTAGTTATTCATGTGTGAAGGTATATCCTGAAAAAAAGTAGCTGAATAGTTGAAATAGAAAGTAGAATCTTGAAATAGAGCAGAGAACACTATAATTTGGAGTTATAAGCCACAAGGTGTTGCATAATTTATCTTAATTATGCATACATCCTTGTTGATCATCTTATATATAAAATTCAGCATTGTCAATCACATATACAAACTTTATGTTATGGCACATAAAACTCAATAAGAAACTTTACCATCACAAGTAGGGAAAGACCTCCCCCAAAGCCCACTTTCTCATAGAACATTCATTATGTACACAAACTTATGGTAATAATGAAATGACAGTGTCTTTGCTGTCATGGTAAAGCAATGGATGATAGCACTGAGCAGCATGATTTATTCATGGAGGAAAAAGTTGATTGAGCAACAATTAATTATGATTCTCTTTATCTAGCATTTTTTGAGACATTTTCTTGCTATATAGCCCAGTCTGGCTCATACTCATGATCCTCCTGACTCATCTCCAGAATCCTGGGATTAGAGTTATGCATGACCGCATCTAGAATTAGGCATTATTCTCTACCACAAATTCATATAAGTGCAGTTATTTTGAGGGCTGGGCAATTGAGAGCACAGACACATTCTGAAAGGCTGTCTGGAGCACATTGCTTCGGACCATCAACCTTGATGAGACTGTTGTGTGACCTTGAAATTCCACTGGAGCAAAGCTAGCTCTGGACATAAATGCTATCCACTAAACACCCATCCTCTTAAATGTTCAGCATGGCTGTGCGACTTGTCCAAAACAACAGACTGTGCATAGAAGTGATGAATGCCCCCTCCGAGCCAAAGCATTTAGGAGTTGTGCCCTCCCCCAACAACTATGAGGATAGCTGAGAAGACCGTAGTCACAGCAGCAGTATCTGGGGTTGTTGAGTTACCACTGGCAGAGATTTACTCTGAGAATTACACATCACTTAGTAGACATGGAGTGGTTGGTTGCCTTAGACCTTTGAGATGCTGGTATGTGTATGTTACTGAAGCATAATGGATCCTATCTTTGCACAACATACTTTTGTCTTTTTTGCTCATTATATTTTAATATGTGCTATGAATGGAAGTCATTTTCCTAATCTATCACCATAAACTCATAGTCAGGTATATCTAAACTGACAATGGGTTTACACTGAGTTCCACACATCTATCGCACAGGCTGCTAAAACACCTTTCTTTCAGAAGGTTAATATTGAGAGCACTCAGCTACTTTGGGCTCAATAACAAAGGGCCACAAACTAAGTTCCTACCAAATTTGAACCTGAAATGTCCCCACAGCCTCCTGTGTTCGATTACCTTGTCCCCAGGAGGTGGTTCTTGGCATGTGCAAGACCTGGGTTTAATCTCTTGCAGCAAATAAAATGAATAATAATAAAAACAAATAAACAAACTTTGGAGCAAAATAAATTAGTCAAGTAAATGGAAAAATCTGGGGTTGGGAGAAATGAGTGAAGAGTTTCAAAGACCAATGTTGAAAGTCATTTAAGGAAAATTGCTTTAGGCAGTTTATAGAAAATAAATCTTTTAAAAAGAGAGAGATCATAGGGATGGGAAAAAAGACTAACAAGGATTTAATATAATAGCAGAGCTATAAAATTTGAATTAGAGTTTGGAACACAGAAAAATATAAAAGAAAAAATTTAAGTGTTTGTAGATGGGGTAGATGTGAAGGTGAAAGACATCAGGGCAGATCTGACTGGCACAAAGCTTTCAAAGTTTGCAAAATTCAATGGACCTGTACTTTGGAGTGAATGAGGAGCATTCAGATCCAGCAGTAGTTGGCTCTAGAATTACAGAAGGAATAGCAAGTTAGACTGAAGGGTGTGGCAGACCAGGCAGAGAGGGTAGAGCCCTCATCTACTGGCTTTCTGAGCCCAGTAGTAATGTTTACCTAGTCAGTAACCCCTAGGGATCTAAACAAGGACTAGCACCTGGTACCCATCAAAGACTCACGGGGTGAGGTAACAGGTTAACTCAAAGCTATTTGTCTTTCCTGTATACCAGAGATGCCTACATGCTGGAAAATATTTTACTACACAATGAAAGGCTTGGAGTTCATATTCCAGAGTCACTACAAGATCTCAGAAAGAATAAAGACTATTGTGAGAAGTGAGACACATTTATCAAAACTGGGGTCATAGTAACTTCCTTAGCTATTAAATAGGAGTGATGACTCAGCATAGATAGTTCAAGAGTTCCTCAAGCAGTCGATGGGATAGAGTCTGTCTGGATGTAAGACAGAGGTAGCTAATGATCACCATAATCAAGAGAAACAGAGAGTACAACACACATGCCATCCTGATGCCTCAGGGATGGGGCTGGTCATTGTGCTTAGGCAAAAGCCGCTGTGCTCAACAGAACAAGGTTGGCAACAATAAATATGCTGGCCATGTGAAAGCAAATCAGAGTTAGAGCCCTGTCACAGCAGCTCAGAGACTCAGGAAATATGTTTATTTGTGGGGTCACTTACAAGTCTCCATTGCCATTGAAGTGCCTGAAGAGCTCAAAATATCAGTTAAATCTCAGCTGCATCCAGATTCAGGAGCTACAAAAATGGCCTTTGTCCACAGTTTCTGCAACTCAAGGACAGGGACTAGAGCTGGCATAAACCACACATCCCCAGGGCAGCATTCCAGCCCAAAGAGGAAAGGTGTGGTGGTAGCCATTCACAACTTCTGATCAATTCATTGTATCCAGTATCTCTTCTTGCCATAAAATTAGACTAAATCTGCAAAGAATTGATGAATAATTCTGGCAAGAATTCAGCAAATAATGATTGGCAAGATGGTCCAGAAAGTAAATGTGCCTGCTGATGAGCTGATGATCAAGTTCAACTTCTGGGACCCACATGGTGATAGGAGAGAACTGACTTTTGTGCTTCTCTGACATACACATGTACACTGTGGTTCACACACACACACACACACACACACACACACACACACACACACACACGTATGCACAGAAGCACATATGCACAACACACAAATAATAAAATTATATTAGAATTTAATAAATTAATAAAAAATTAACAGTTGCATTCTGAAATCATAGCAGACTCCAATCCCATTCAAATTTCAGCCTCCTAATATGTTTTGCATGTCCCTGCCTGTTCCACATCCCTCCAGTCTCCTTGTCTTTGGCAGTAAAGCCTGTTTTGCCCTTTGTGACACTCTATGTCTGGTTAGTGCAAGTGTGGTTACTATGAACATTCCTGTTCAGAGACTTCTACCAAAACTCCCTGAGGGGACAGACTCCAGGGCTGCATGCCTTTATCCTCTACTCCATTGTTCCCATTCTAAGCTGAAGTGACTGGCCACCTGGTGACCATTAGCTAAAACTATTAGGACCAAAGCCATGAACTCAGAAGGAATAAGGCTATTGGGATTCTGATGACATGTCTTAAGATGTCAAGTTGCAAAAGAAAAATAATAGCATGTTCAGTTTAAGCCATCATGGTAGCTTCTGTCACTAGCCAATGATATTCCTGGCTGCTCCCTGGCCTTTGCTAATAAGCCCAAAGAGTTACCCATCTGGACATTTCCATTTGACTCCTTCTTCTCAAATTCATCGTTCTCTTCTTCCATTCTGCAGACCATGTCTCCCTCCCTGACCATTCTGGATGAGAATATATAAGACATCTTGTGTCTACAACAGTGTCCACTGGCTGTAACACATGACTAGGTTTTCTACATCCCATTTCTTTAGTGGGTGATACATCTTCTTAAGTGTGTATAAAATTCTGATAACAGGGACCACGGCTGACACATTTTGAAAAGACTTCCACAGAATTTTTACACTTGGTAGAACATGGTTCCTATTGACTGTTCTTCTTTCACATGTAGTCCCAGAGACTTTTGCATAAAGTTTATGAACTACTTGGTCTTGGCTTCCTGCATACAGTACACTAATTTCGATTCATGCAGCATAATGGCACCAAACTCTAGCCCACATTCACAGCACCAGACACAGCCAGCTACTCCAAGAACTGTTAAGAAAACACCGGTTCCAGGGTTTCCTTTACTGGCTCTTTCCTAACACTTCCTGGGGAAAGTCTGAGTGACTCACAGAATCCATTTTAACACTACCAACCCTCTGCCCTTCACCAGGCCCATCTGGTTTCCTAGGGCCAAAATAGCATCCTGAGATGGTTGTCATTAAATGTGCCAAAAATTTATTGAGAATGATGATGATTTTCCATAACAAAACAAAAATGTTCTTTTCTGGTTTTGAATCTTTATTTGACCTTTGGACTAAAGCAGGCTCCACTCTATCCATCTGCTGGCTGTTAGGTCTTTCCCAACGCAAAAATTGCCAGCAACTGTGAACTCAGCCTTGTATCCATTCCTCAAAGACTTCATTGGGTTAATTAGCTGCCCCTCTCCAAAGTCAAATGGATTGCTGAGTGCAACTGGAGATAGGGTTCCTCCCATCTGCGTGCAGGACACTACATGAACTCCAGGTGCCATTTTATTCCTTCACAGTAGAAGTTATGTTGGGACATGGATTAATATCACAGCTCACACAAAACTCAAGTGCTAAAGACAACCTCATCAATGAAACCATGCCTTTGACTAGCCTTGGTTATCCCCAGATGTCCCATATAAGTCTAGGCTGAAGCAGAGCCTGTGTCAAAGGGAATTCTAAGTTATTCCTTGCCTGATTCTTCAACAATGTCCTTAAACTGAAGCCTTTTTTCTCATTTTTATTATTTTATTATTTTATTTTATTATTTATTATTTTATTATTCTTTGAGAATTTCATACAATGTAATTTCATCATAATCACTCTCCTCCCCCAACTTCCTCTCAATACTCCCTTTCACTACCCACCTAACTTTATTTTTTTAAAAAAAAAACTCTGTCAAGTAGAATTTGTGATGCTCATATACTTTTGGGTCTGTGCCTCCCACTGGTCCCTGGTTGACCTACCTATACCCTAAAGAATGCCGACTTCCCCTGTGGGAATCTACAGAGCAGCCTGGCTGTCACTAGGAGAATCCCAGATAACACTGCAGAGGGGCTGCCATCCCTGATGTTTTCTGGCATGTTCCACAGTTTACTAAAGTGCCTGCTTTGTCCTGTCACAAAAATTTAGAGATTAAATGACAATGTAGCCAAGTTAGAAGGAATTTTTTCTTTCCTTTACTTTTGGGGGGAAAAAACAGAAGTTAATATGGGCCAGCAGGAATACGCAGCCTGGTGATCTCTAAGCCCTCCTGGGAAATCAATCCCAGAAAAGCTTCAAGATGTTCTCTGATGTGACAACAGAAAGAGGCAGGGCATTCTGTCCTTACAGAAACAGGAGTCTTGTCAAAGCTCCCAAACAGCATTTTAGGGGGTAGGCGCTTTGTCTACAGAATGAAAATGCTGCTGTGATCAATGTAGATTCAGATGCACACATAAGCAATGACCAATAGAAGTTCATGTACTAACCAATAATTAATTATTAATAATTAATCACTGACCAAGAATTATTAAGAATAATTATATAAGAAATATAATATATTTTACATATTATGCATATTTATTATATATGTGTTATATTTAGTATATATGTATCTTATTATATAGTTATATGTAAGGCATATAAAAATAAAAATAATTAAATTTTAATTTTAATAATATTTTACCTAATTCTCCCAAGGCTACATTTTTTAAAAAAACAGAATATAATGTGATAGCCAGTATACAGTCTCTTACTTAGATTCTTTTTAGTTATTATTCTCTGGGTGTGAGTGTTTGTGGGGGGGTATTCCCATAAATTTTATCAACCCATATATCCTTATCTCTACCTGAACAGTTTAAATACTGAGCACCCCCTACACACACTATATGCTCTCTCCTGCTCCCCTTGCTAAGCTCAATCTTCTCATCTCTTCTCATCTCAACCCAAGAGTGGCAGCCATCCTACTCTACTCCTGAAATTTTGCCACACTACATAAATGAATGTGTAAATGTTCTATAAATATTATATAAACATCACATAAATGTTCTGTTACTTCTCATGATTGGCTCTGCTATTGTTGTTTGCATTGAGAATATTTCTTTATGGAGTTATACAACTTTCTAACAGGCTGTGCAAATCTTATTGGCGTGCACCATCACAACCGGCTGTAGCAGCCAGTGTATAGCTGCCCGGGCTTTTAGACTTTTGCTCATCTACTGTTCTCTCTGGTGCTGCCAGGAGATCTACGTGGCCAGGAGCAAGCCCCGAATCCAAGATAGTCCCCGCCCTGTGGCTAGGAGACTCGGCTGGGTTCTGTGAAAATGGCCCGACGTTGGGTACCAGATGACACAGAACTTATTAGGCCACTATATTTATATTTTTAGGTAATACTTATTATTTTAAAGCTACTTATGGTACAGAGGGTATTTAGAGGGGAAAAGGGAGAAACATCGTGCAGGAGAGGTCTAAATTGAGCAGTCTTTTCTAACCACGCCACAGGTCAAAAAAGGGCTGGGCTCTTTTTTCTTTTGGGGCTCTTTCCAGTTGACCACGCCCTGCCCGGCTCTGGTTCTTTGACATCATCAGAGTTTACCTGGGTAGATTCTAGTTTCCTGCTACACAAGTAACCGAATTATTGGTAAGGGCTAGTTAGATATAGTTACTGCTATTTTGGAGGTTGGACTGGTTTTTTTTGTTTTGTTTTGTTTTTTGTTTTTTTATCTTTTTTTCTTTATTTATTTTGTATTTATCAAGAAAAACAGTAAAATGAATTTAAAATGCTGAGAAGTTAACAATAACTATAAAGAAGATAAAAATCATAAACATGACTTATCAAGGGTGATAATGCAAATAAGATTGCTACACATATATTTACTTTGTGTTCAGCTTTCCCTCTGAATTTTTTTTTCCATCCCTGTATATCCTTATTCAAGGTCCCTTCCCCCTCCCACCACATCAGGTCATTTTTTCTTCTCCACAACTCCCTATCCCCTCCCTGGGCAGGGAGCAGACAGTCCTATGGTCCCACTGACCCAATAATGCTTGGAGCAGTCTCCACTCCTGGCAATTCCAGTTTTGTCACCCCTCCCTCAAGAGTGAGTCAGGTGTTCCTATAGTTGGAGTGGGATCCGAAGGGTCAGTCCAGGGTGTCTCTGATCCCAAGCTGTTCAGTGGTTGTAGTTTGCAGCTTGGGCATGCTTGGCTTTTTTTCTTGTTTGTTTGTTTAGAGACCACTAATGAGTGAGTACATCCCCTGCTTATCTTTCTGAGATTGTGATATCTCGCTCAGGAGGATATTCTCCAAATCCATCCATTTGCCTGCGAATTTTAGGATATAATTTTTTCTTACTGCTGAGTAGTATTCCATTGTGTAGATGTACCACAGTTTGTTAATCCATTCTTCAGTAGAGGGACATCTAGGTTGTTTCCAGGTTCTTGCTATTACAAATAATGCTGCTATGAACATAGTTGAGCTAATACCTTTGGAGTGTGAATGTGCCTCTTTAGGGTATACACCCAGAAGTGGTATTGCTGGG
>PVIH01013990.1:0-55866 GCA_004025045.1 Sigmodon hispidus | reverse complement strand
AGGATATTCTCCAAATCCATCCATTTGCCTGTGAATTTTAGGATATCATTTTTTCTTACTGCTGCGTAGTATTCCATTGTGTAGATGTACCACAGTTTGTTAATCCATTCTTCAGTTGAGGGACATCTAGGTTGTTTCCAGGTTCTTGCTATTACAAATAATGCTGCTATGAACATAGTTGAGCTAATACCTTTGGAGGCACACTCACTTTCAATACAATACATTTAATGGTTTACATTGTATCATAAGTATTTCCAGTGAAAAACTGGGGCCATGGTAATTTATGCATGCAGTGATTCTAGATGTTACTAAGGCCTAGTTGACATGTAACCACTACAGGTCACACCCAGTCTCCAACAGACCAAAGTACATACTTCCTCAAAAAACTAAAACTCTTCCAAATTTGTTAAAATAAGCTTTATATATTTTAATTATTTAAGTATATAACATTCTTTGTCAAAAGGAAACACACCATATACACGAAGTACTCAGTTTTACCTTTAATAACAGGCACCCCATCTCTATCTGATACAACAATTGCATGGAGTCCTTCAACACTACAAGAAAACAAAGTGCAGTATTACAAAATCATTTTGATATCTACAAATATGTATCTCAGACTCATGATGGTAATTCTCAAGTGTGTGAGGGGGAGAGAGGGAGGGAGGGAGGGAGAGAACGACACAGTAACACGACAGCCTCAGGTCTCTTGTCTGCCACGGTATATGCCAGACTATTGGCCATGAGCTTCCAGGGATTCTCCCACTTCAGAACAGGAGCACTGACTTAGCAAGTTCCAAGGACCCAAACATGGGTCTTCATACTTGCACATTAAGTCTTTACTCACTGAGCCCTATATTCTCACTAATTTTTTTTTTTTTTTTTTTTTAATCTGTGTTCTTACTTGTGTATCTACCACAAGCATGAAGGTTCCAAGGCCAGAAGAGGGCAGCAGACTCCATGGACCTGGAGTTACAGCAGCTGTGGACCACCAATGAAGGGGCTGGGAACTGAGCCTGTCTCTCTTTTGCAAGAGCGGCAAGTGCTCTTAACTACTGAACCACCTCTGCGGATAGTTGTTAGATATTTAATAAATCCTGAAATATCAGAGGCAGCACACAGTTAAATCCTAGGCAGACAGCTCAGGAAGTCCTTGATCCTTGAATACAGGGATAAACAGCTGAGAGTCAACCTACACCCTTAATCCCATAACTTCAGAGACAGAACTTCTGTTTCTGTGAGTTCAAGGCTACACGCTTTTAATCCTAACCTGGATGGAATAGGGCATATAAGGGCTGTAGAAACCCAGCAGAGGCAGAAGTGACTGGTAGAAGTGACAGACAGAAGTGACCAGGAGCAAGACTGAGGAAGTTGCAAGACAGCTGGGTGAGAATTGACTGTGGTGCTTCCTCTCTCTGCTAGTTCAGCCTTTCCCTGATATTTAGCTCTGACGCTCATTTTACACAACCTAAATGCGTGCATCTACAAACCTTTCCAATCCCTCAAAGTTATATCCTTGTGTGAAAAAGAAACTCAGTTTTCAAAATGTAACTTAAGCAACAAATTATGTAACAAAATGTGTAAGCAAGCCATGTGTTGTGTGTTTCCTACACACAAGTTGTACAAGTGTGCACTCATATGTCTGTATGTTTGTAAGTACATAAATATCTGTCACCAGATGCTGCTAGCAGCAGAATTCCATGACTGGACTACAGACAGAGAAAGCTTCTGAGTCCTGAAGTGTAAAAATATACTGTCTGCTCAGAAAACATCAAACTCAAAGACTGGAGTCAAGCTCAGGGCTGGAGAGATGGCTTGGAGGTGAGAGCACTGGCTGCTCTTCCAGAGGACCTGGGTTCAAAGCCCAGCACCCACATGGCAGCTCACAACTGTTTGCACCTCCTGTTCCAGGGGATCTGACACCCTCACACAGACATATTTGTAGGCAAAACACCAATGTATGTACATAAAATAAAAATAAATAACTTAAAACAAAGACATATGCTCAATATTACTTAATGTGTTTAGAAAAAATCAGTACACCACAGGTTTTTCTAATTGGCACAGTAATTAATGTACATAGTAACTAATCCACCAAAAGAGGAGGTTAAAATGTAGGGTGTTCTTATTGGGTTACAAATTCACAGACACAGCCTAAGAATGCAGAACAGCTATTCTGAAAGCACTCCTTTTTAGAAATCAGGTCACAAATAGAGAAGTTGTTCTCTTTCTGCATACAACAGACCAAAAGTGATCTGAGTGATTAGATTTTACTACTAATAATTGTCAGGTCATCAGCAGACACATTCATAAGAAGTAAATTTTATTAGTCAGCAAAAATCTAAAGGTTACTAAAACCACTATCTTCAGTCTAAAAACAGTATTCCATTAGTATTAAGGACATATATGGAGGCCAACAGTGTGGCTGAGTGTGGCAAACCTGCATAAAGCCCTGGACTTGGCCTCTAACAGCCTCCCCACCTCCCCTGCAATCCTCCACAACAGGCACCAACCAAACTGCTTTCCATAACATTATAAAACATCAGCTATTTTAAAAACATGGAAAGCCTGAGATCTGGGGGGTGGGGAGAGAAATCACAACTATATTTCAAAATACAAACCCAAAACAATATCTAACAGAGAATTAAAACATTTTATTGACAACTGAACTAGTCTGACTTTGTTGAGAAGGTTAAAAATAAAGCAGCTGAAACCATGACCCCATGAAGCTGGAGAGATGGCTCAGTGGTTGAGAGGACTGAGTTCCAAAGAACCCAGGTTCAATTCCCAGCACTCAAGTGTCAGCTCACAACCAACTGTAACTCCAGTCCCAGGCAACCCGACAACGTCCCTGGCCTCCACAGACACCAGGCACACACATAGTACATAGGCATACATGCATATAAAACACCTATAGACAGAAATAAAATTTCAAAAATAAACAAAAACAAAAATGCACAAACCCCACCAAAGCCATGCTTCTAGCCAAAAATCCAAGTGCTTACAATGCAGTTGTTTCCTCCTTCTTTCTGTTTTTTAAGGAGCAATAAGCTGTAGACTGATCTGTGGGCCTTCTGAGTTCGAGACAAATACTCTACACCTGAGATGCATTCCCAGCCCTTTATGATATTCTTAAATTGCATACATCTCTTATAGGAGCCTTACCATATAGTGATTTCTGTTCAGTTACAAGGTAAATTGTCATTATTCATAAAGAAAACACACACACATACAATCAAAGGAAAGCTCAGTGCTTTCACAGCATGAAAAATACAAAGCACGGGGCTGGAGAGATGGCTCAGAGGTTGAGAGCACTGACTGTTCTTCCAGAGGACCTGAGTTTGATTTCCAGCAACCACATGGTGGCTCACAACCATCTATAATGACATCTGATACCCTCTTCTGTATACTGTATATATAATAAATCTTAAAAAAAGAAAAAGAAAATACAAAGCATGAAACATGAAAAGCTGCAAAGAGGTGAGGCATAGAATAGAAAGAGATGCCTGTCCCTTATCTGAAGGCAAATGAAAGAGACACCTTGAAATGACTCTTGATAAAAACAATGTTTCTTTTGCTTTTTAGCTGTTGTTTCAAATATTTTGATTTATTGTATGTGTGCAAGCATGTGGTCAGAATACAATGCGTGGGGTCAGTTCTACACGTCAACTGTGCACATCACACCACCCTCAGCAGGCTTTACAGCAAGTGCGCTTACCTGCAGAGCTATCTAAGCATCCTTGTTCTTCAAAGACAGACAACTTCTGCCACCCTTCAAATGCTGGGGTCACAGCCCTATCCACTACGTCCAGCTCTCGTTCACCAGGTTTTTTAATGTTTTAGTGTAGTAAGCAAATACTAGTTAGTGGATGTGTCTGTGTACGGGTTAGTTTTTTGTTAGGATGATACAAGGTAGGGCCATCTGGGCAGAGGAAACCTCAGTTAAGAGCATGCCTCCTTCATCAGGCCAGCCCATATGGAAGTGCAGGCATTTACTTGGTTGATGGCTGGCTGATGAGGACAGGTGATGCTGAGTTATATAAAAATTAAAGCATAAGCAAGCCTTGAGGAGCAGGTCAATAAGGAGCGTTCCTCCATGGCTTCTGATTCAGTTCCTGCCCTGCCCTTTCATGATGAACTGTAATCTATGAGGTGAAATAGACCCTTCTCCCCATGTGCCCCTCAGTCAGTGCTTTATCACAACAACAGAACAGTCTGCATTTCCTCAAATACTGTAAGCAACAATAAGTTTTAATGTTTTGAAAAGTAATAAGGTCACGAAGCAATTATTATTTTTCCTACTGTTCACTTAAGTTCCCCTGCATGGTGTTAGCTTGAACTACTGATTTTGTTGTCATGATGACCATCTGTGTGGGACCCCCCACACTCCCAAAAAAAACCCAAACAGTAGCTAGTCTCTATACTTTGCCATTTTATTCAGAAAAAGAGAATTAAAGTTAATTTAAAGATTTACCTTTATTTCATGTAACACACCACTAATATTTTCCTCACAAATACATAAGAAAAAAACAACATCTAAATCAAAACCAGAAGGCACTGCCATTAATTCCCAGCCCTCTATAATTAGAGTAAAGCATGAGGCAATATGTGGACAATCAACAATTGAAGAAAGAGTTCAAACAAACGTTCATTTTTCCAACCTGCAGATCTACACATAACCACTCATAACTTTAGATTGGGAAGATAAGAAAAAAGGGGATCATAGAATATTCCACTAGAGTATCTCAAAGGCTGTTTAATCCAATCAGCTGCTTTTGTCCATGTCCCTACCCCACCTCCATCTTATCCTGGATGGTCACAATTTTGAGTCACTTGGAAACAGTTGTGAATATAAACGAAAGAAGACGCTCATCAACAAAGGCTTTTTGTTTTTTTTTTTACATTAAACTAAGGTGAATTTTGAATGAATTCAAGTGAGAAAGTTCTCTAATCAGTAAACTATGTAAAAAGAAGTATAACCTTAACCCTTGAGTCTTTGCATGATGGCACATCAAAAGCACAACTGCACAAAGGCAGACTTTGTTTTAAGTATGAACTCTTATCTCAGCCTAATATTTTTAGATTATGCTGACTCAGCAATGGGTTCTAATAATACCATTAAAAATAATGGCAATTTCTTACTATTTTACTTAAATTTACTTAAGAACTTTAAACTATAATCCAATAAACAATTATGATGAGTTTTCTTTAAAAAAAAAAAAAAAACACTTTATTTATTTGCCTTGGTGTTTGCCTGGAATTGGGAACTGGAACTACAGACAGTTGTGAGCTGCCATGTGGGTGCTGGGAATTGAGCCCCGGTCCTCTGGAAGAGCAGTCAGTGCTCTTAACCGCTGAGCCATCTCTCCAGCCCCTATGATGAGTGTTTTAAAAAATTTCAAAGTGGCAAGATATCTACATTCTGGGCTCCAATATCTATTCTGATGAACATAAAAGTCATGTGACTAGAAATAAAGTTCTAAGAGCTTTATTTATCCATAAACTCAAGTCATTACTCATGAAACTTGGGTTTAGCTATGAAGCTAAATGTGGAAAATAATTACCATGACACATATAAAATACTAATCTAAAAAGGTGAAATAAAATGCTTTGTAAGATTGATGTCACACAGAATTTATTCAGCAACAAATTGGTATTTTCTTACCTTGGCAACTTTTTGTACAGGAATCGCTTTAGATCCTGAAAGAGAATAATTAAAAAAAAATTATAGTATGCTTTTCCAGCCCTGTCCATATTCTCCCTTAAAAAATATAGTCACCTTTTTGAACTGGTGCTTCATCTTTTACTTGTATAACTTGGAAGAAGTGAACAAACTTATTTAGGCCTCAGTTTCATTATATGTATACATAAATAATCACAGACCCTACATCATAAAAATGCTGTAAAATTTTAGTAAGGTGTGTATGTTAGTGTACCTGGAGTAGGGAAACACAAATATTTATTTGCTGTAAAATGAAATCATGTGTTTCATAATAATTTGTATCCTGATAATATTGTATTCAACTTTCCATGTCCATACAGATTTTCCACAGTCGTTTTTAATGATCCAAAGTCAGTTAGATAAACTACTCTAATATTCAGTTTCTTGACCAAAGTTAACAACAATGTGATGTTTAACATGGAACATGGTTCAGATGAAGAGTACAGAAGATGATCCTGGCTCGTTATAAACTCATTTGGAGACATTGACTGACAATTCAGGTTTCTATTATGAGCTCCACCCTACATGTGTGCTGTTCTGAACCTTTATCTGAAAACCTAAATGAGTATCTTATTCCATGTCATCACTGCAAACTTACTTTTGTTCTAGTCTTAAACAGACACACACACAAAAAAACAACGGAACATGGGTTGCAAAAGGGGCACCCGTTAGAAATCCTTTTAGATTGCAACAATGAGCCTAAAGAGACATTGTGAGCACTTAGTGGGAAAGGAATCTTAACATCCAACGAAACAAGTACTGAGAGGAAAGGCAGTCAACCATCCTTTAGAAATCTCAAATGCTAAGTTCATGGAGTTCTTGTATGCCCCAATAGGATTGGGAAGTTCTCTCAGACTAAGGCACCTTAGTGGCTCAGCACACCCATTCCTAATAGAAACCTCAGGACCCTGAAAGTCCACTCTCATATTAGTGCCCTACAACAGATCCGGGAAGAGGGGCAGGGCTACGGACGAAACAAATTTCTACCTCTCACCACTCCATAGCCTCATGCAAACCTGCCATATCCCCTTTATATTGGGAAGGGGTGTCAACTCACATCCGCCATGACGAACCCTTTCTCTCGCAGGATCAATCTCTACGCCTGGAAGAGAAACTTCGGTGACTCTCCAGCCTCCTAGCTTTATTATCCTCCCCAGACCCAGCATCAGGAGATCCACCCTCGCCAGGGCCCGGGTCTCCATCAACGAGTGGGGGGTCCTTAAAACCCTCGGGTGGCCAGCCCCGACGGCCCACCTCCGCCCACCCACCCACCCTGTCCCCGCCCCGGGAGAAGGGGCGACCTCTGCAGATCCACGCGCGCTCCAGCCTGGGGTGACCTGCCCGGGTGTCCCCGCAGTTGGTTCGCCTCTCGGAAAGCCGCCTGTCAAGCCGCTGTCACATGACTCGTGACCTCCGCAGCGATCCAGGAAGAACTTGCTCCAGCCTCCGCTACCCACGATTCGGAAGTTCCGGTGGAAACTGCGCCTGCGCGATGCGCCAAGGCCCCCCCCCCCCCCCCGCTGGGCTTGCTCCTGAGGTCCCTGCCTCCCCCATTTCCTCCTAGCGCATCTACAGCGGAAGACGGTGTTGTGCAGAGTAGGCTTACGCTTTTCCCGGACCCATGATCTTAAATCTTTTCTTTGGAAGAAACACAGCTGAGGAGCACGAACTGAAGAGCCTACTTGTTAGAAGTCCCAGGTCCCTAGATGACCCCATTTTCAGGTCTCGCGGGTTTCCTACATGCTCTTCACTTGATTGTTCACCTAGAGTCAATGCAGGAGCCGCAAGCGGTGGGCTCGTATTTGTTAAGTCTGTTTTAAACATAGGAATAGTGGGCTGCCTCTTTGACTCTGGATCTGCAGTGGTTGTGTCTTCTAAAAACTGTACCTTTTGTTTGGTGTTTGTACATTCAAGAAAGCCTACTGTAAAGGGAAGACTATAATGCTAGCAAAAAAAAAAAAGGGACTCTGCAGTTGCTTTGTCCCGGTGTTTCTCACTATTCATGCTTTGGTAATTCTTTGTGGTAAAGGACTGCACTAAGGTCAGCTTAGTGGACTCCTGTAGAAACCCAGAGACAAATGGAAATCAAAGTCACAGCCCAATGGCTGACTGTCCTATCAAGAAAATCGAAGCTGGTGGTTTTTCTGGGGACCTTTTCGTACTTCACGTATTCTCAACAGAAAAAGATGTGACGGAATACATACCTAATCTTCATTTCCAGTTCCTGAAAGTAGGGGTGCAAACAGCCAAAAGACATACTGGAAATGTCGTAATGTATTACCTACAGTTGTCTGAGAGGATGAATATTAAGTACTCAGCTCAACAAAGGGCTCCCTTCCCAACCATTTCAGATTGTTCGGGTGACATGAGAAATGGAAAGGATATTCTTAAAAGTCTCTCCTTTTTCTTTTCATTGTTCAAATACTTCTACTAAAATTTATTATTTTAAGAAAGGGTCTCACTGTTTATCTAGCTGGCCTAGAATTTGCTGTGTAGACCAAGCTGGTCGCAACCTCACAGAAATCTGCCTGAGTGCTGGGCCAGCTTCTTTCTTAACTGTGGGATACTGCATAGCACGATTCAGGTCCCCATTCTCTCTGGTCTCCTAACTCTTAAAGTGATGGTATTTACTTATTTATTTATGCAGTTTTAACTCCTTACACAATGAATTCATTCTGAACCTACACTTTTCAACTGTGGTCTGTCTTCATTTTCTCTTGTTTACTGTAAGTTGAAAATTTTCTTTCCCATCTCTCTGCTCCAACTCAGAAGCTCTCAAAACACTATGAGCCCGTTTCTCCTTAGTCATATTGGAATCATGACTCTAAATCAGCAGTCATACTTGTTTACCTGTTTATTTGCACACTATTTTTTCTAACAATGACTTTTAACATATATCTTTCAGTTCTTGATTGAAGCCCTTACTGCTGTTCAAAGAGACTAAATCGATATCCATCTACATTAATCAGCTTTAATAGCCAACTTAGCTTTGACTCAGAAGTTTCTTTTCATGATTGATTAGTTCCATTACTTGGTACTGGCACATCAAGATTTGGGCATGCCTGGGGATGTATGTTCAAGGTTTTTACCATATATACATTGAGAAATAATGAAGACCCCCAAGCTACATCACCACTTAATAATAGCAAACAAAACTGCTAAAAGCTAACATATTACCAGTTGCTCAGCAAGTTGTTAGGAATATATTACTGCAACCTTCAAATAGCAACTAAATTTATACTCTAAAAACCCAAATCTGATACTATGACTCCCTCCTTAAAAAATCTAAGTTGGGTACATGGGTAAAAAATGAGACTTTATTCATAATAAAAAAAAAATCTCTAACCACCCCCCCAAAAAATCCCCAAAGGTTAGGGAAAGAATAAATGAGTTACTATTTAATGAATATAGAGTTTCAATTTAGTATGATGAAAATGTTCTAGAACTCTACAGCCTAACAATGTGAATATATTTAATACCACTTTATTTAATATTTTTAAAGGATACTAAGGTTTGTTACATATTTATCAAAAATATTTTTTAAATTTTTGTATTTTTAAATGTTTCTATTAAATTTAATTAAAAAATAAATTTTAAAATAAAAAAACTAAGTTTTTTGAAAACTGATTTGAGGTGTAATGCCATCAACATGATTTGTATATCATCTTCTGAAGATTGGGATCTTATCTTAAGTCTCTCATCTACTTGGGAATTCTTATACTAAATCATCACACAAGTTTATTCTCATTTCCCTAAAGTTTTAATGCTATTATTCCTTGAGGTTTTCATACAATCTAGTTTGATAATATCCACCTCACATTCCTTGGCTCTAACTCGTAGGTCCACTCCGATGTGTGTACCCCTCAGACTTGGTGCTCTTACTTCCCTCCCTTCCATCAAGCCCACTTTGTGCTGTTCCTGTACTCCTGGGCCTGTGGGGCTATCCAATGGAGCATAGTCAACCTACCAGAAACTACCCTTGAAGAAAATAGACACGCCTTTTCTCAGCCATCAACTGTCCACCGCTCCTCAGTTATGAGTAGGGCCCATGAACCCCTCCAGTTTCCATGTAAGAATGCTGACTGGCTTGATCGTGTGCAAGCAACCTCAGCTGCTGTGAATGCCCTTCCAGATGACGTCAGTTGGCGAACACTGCATGAAGTTTTCACTAGCATTTCACTCTTCATCTTTTAGATTTCAGCTTAAGTTTACTTTCTCGGTGACCTTTCCAGAATAGTTTAGGTACCCTAGATAAATGATGTTATACTTTGTGATCCTCTCACATGTACCAAAATTAAAACTAGAGCCAGGCGGTGGTGGTGCAGGCCTTTAATCCCAGCACTCTGTGAACTCTATGAGTTCAAAGCCAGACTGGTACACAGAGTGAGTTCCAGGACAGCAAAGGCAGTTACAAACAGAAACCTTGTCTTAAAAAACAAAAACAAAAAACTTAAAACTAGATTTTTTCCTTGACAGTAATATTTTCTTGGTTAAATTTATACTTAGAGCTTTGCCTTGATCAGTGAATACTTGCCAGCTCCTAGCTCCTTACCCGTGATACAGCAGGGATTCAAACATTTACTGAATGGCTGAATGGCTGAAAGAATGAGCATATAAAGAGCATGAAATAGCCAGGCAGTGGTAGCTCACGCTTTTGATTCTACCAAGCACTTGGAAGACAGAGGAAAGCAGATCTCTGAGAGTTTGAGGCCAGCCTGATCTTCATAGTGAGTTCCAGAACAGCAGGAGCTACAGAGTAAGACTCTGTCTCAAAAAAAAAACTAAAGGATAAAATATAATTAAGACAAGCCTTTTATGGTGAGAACATCCCTTCTTTTTATTAATATGTTGAGATAAATTACAGAGACTGAAAGACAAAAATTCATAAATCATTACAACATTCATTAAAAATCAAAAGCAGCTTAAGAGTTCTCACAGGAAATCTTATATAAGTCTGATATAACATTAAATTTTTACAAATCAGACCTTTGACTTTAAACCTAATTATGTGATCTTGGATACACTATGAGGATCTCCTTTACCAACAGCACTTCATTTTACTGACACAAGGCTTCCATTAAAATCTCACCAGACCTTGAAAATCTGTATCACACCTTGGAAATTACCGGAAGCTTTAAAAATGAACAAACTAACGAAAACTTTAAAAATGGAAAGTCTCATGTAGCAATCTAAAGACCACAAACAAAGCAGAAATGAAGCACTTTTGATATAAATAAATTATAAATACCTATTGTTTCTTACTGTAGTCACCCAACTCAAAACCAATTCGTTTTGAAGGTAATGGTGCAAATGGTATAGTGCCACTCAAAAGTCCCTTCTGGTGTTAGCAGTGCCATTGGAAGGCTGAGCAGAATCTTACGATAAAACCAGCAAGACTTGCTGGCACTCACACTGGTTGTCTGTCACCTCTTTGCAGTTACTAAACATCTCAGCAACCAGTCACCACGTTGTAAAAACTCATTATACCAGGACATTTCAAGAGCCACTTTAGGGTTACCAGACTCAGAAAGGTACAATTTTACTTGACATATGAGCCTTATAATAGGAAATCTGACTTAAAACATGGAAATTAACTAAAAGATTTCAGACCAATGAAATTTTATTGACTAATGGCCAAATTTTGAAGTAAGAATACCTACTGCTAATGGAAGCCCTGCTCTGTGCAAACAGTATGGTATTTATTAAACAATCACACATCTGAGGTATTAGCTGGAAAGTATATACATGTATATATATATATATATATATATATATATACACTTATACATGGACACATCCACAGAATATTCACAAATCTATTGGCCCCTACACCAGCAGAAGATCAAATTAATTGAAAAATAATCACATAATAGGAAAAGGTTACATAGGAGGCATTTACAAAAATGTGGTTACATAATCCTTAATATAAGGAGCATGTTTTGAATAATTGCTTTGAGGAAAAAATGTTCCCATTTATATGAAAGTATCTGTCTTATAGAAATTAAACTAAAAGGGAAACCTGGATTCAGGACTATGAAGCTTACCAAATTATTAAAGGTTGTGCAAGACTGTTTGGATAACCTGGTTCTATCTGCTTTTGTTTTTATTGTAGTACCCAGGCTAACCTCAAATCCATAATTCCCCTGCCTTACTTGGTATCCTAAGTGTTGAGACTACATGTGTGAGCTACCATGCCTGACTTCTATTTTTAGTGGAAAACTGGATTTTAGAAAACAAACAAAAAAAGTGGAGGTTATTGTCAGGCTCATCTTTTATTTTCATTGGTTTACAGAGTATTTTAAGGATTTTACCTACTCTGATATGGGTACTAGACAAGGGTTTTTAGTTATTTCATGATTAAAATTGAGGCTGTTTATTTTTCATACATTTTTCTATAAAATAAGTTTTAAATGTTTAAGGGTTTCCTTTCAGTTTGCCTCACTCAATAAAAAATGAATAGCAAAACATCCAGAACTAAGGTCAAGCATCAAATGGAGAAACTAAGCAAAGATTCCCATTCCCCTTTAAACCATTTGGGCCTTTATTATAATACTTGCCTAATTGAAAAGGTGGCTCATGTGGCCCACCAATAAATGTTTCACTGCTTTAAAAAAGTGGGAGTTTTTCAAATTAATCATCTCAGAACACGATAACAACTGTGTTAAATAGCTGCATTCCAAACATTACTAATAAAGATAAGGAGAATAACAATTCATTTTATTTTATGTATCAGTGTAAAAGTTTGAATAGCAAGAAAAGTTAAGCATACAAGTTCATTTGAAGTTAAGGATGAGCATCCCTTCCACATGCCTGTTCTTGTGAACACCTGAGCAGACACAAAACAGAGTACTTCATCACACTGGTACAGAAAGTGAATGCACACGCACTTGTGAGCAAGCACACACATACCCTTGATTACTTTAATGACCTTGATTTCCCTTACTAATTATTTGAAAATGATAATAAGCATGTAGTGGTTATGAAATGATTATGCACTCAAACGCAATCAGGTCTCAAAATGTTTTCACTTATCAGATGGAAAACTTGAGATTTCTCAGTGTTCAATTAACCTATTTTGTTAAAAAAAAAATCCTAAGACTTCAAGATGACTAAATAACTAATGTCAGTGTATTCAGAAACAAAGGAATTGAAAGGAAAAAAAAACCCTGCTATTTCTTTATCTTCCCAAAGATATGTTCCCTATGTGTAACAGGATAAAATGTCAATTACTAATAAGTATAACTACTGTTCCCAATACTCAAAAAAATTATTTAGAAACCTAATTAGTATGCAAAAGTAAAAAGCTACTGGGTAAAGATGAAAGTGATCAAATAAAATTAAGAAACTTCATGTAGCTACAAGACAGAAAAATATTGGAATTTGTATCATAAGAGTAAGTAGCAAACACAAAAATATTTCAGCTCAAGCAATTGAAATACACACAAAATTAAATTCAAAGCCACTATACATGTATCATTAAGGACTCAGTCTTTACATACATATTTTATATGTAGCTTAAGATACCAGACACTCAGCTAACCATGCCCACAGCTATTCCCAAGTTTTGTTTAATCTAACCCATAAATGTGATAGGATAAAGCAACAAACCTGAAACAATACTGTCCAAAGCCCTGCGTGGCTTTATGCTGTTAGTGTCTCGCAATCTGATAGCCTGACCTATCTTCTCTGGCCCTTTAAAGATGGGGTTTGAGTAGGTTTGGTTCAAGTAAATATCAACCACATTAATGTAAATTTCCCACGAAGACTGGAAAAATAGCTTAAACACTTTTATTCAAGTGCCTACAAATTTCCCGGTAGATATGAGCTTTTGAAGTTAATTAGAGTGCTGCATTCTTAAGTGACTTACTCTACAGGCTCAAGAGACTATCTGAAAGTCTATGACACATGCTCACTTCTACAGCACATGAGCTGACAGCAGAACAATCCAGAGGTTAGCGTGGCCCCTGCGCAAAGATGACACAAAATTCATGAAGTTTCTATATTTTTTAATCCAATGAAAGACAAACAGAAACTAAAAGTAGGCACAGTAAACTACTTTGAAGAAAAAGAGAAAAAGTGGGTAATAAGACCAGTGTATGTCACGACTAGCAAATATAAACCTGCGAGGATCACAGACCACATGGAAGTGGAGACAGAACTTCTCAGCTGTGCATCTCCATGAAATAAAAAGACAACAAACCGCTTGTTACGTTTTGTGCCTGAAGGTGAGTGCTTCAGCCAGCTTTTGTTAGAGAAACATTTCTGTAGCGGGCAGAAGTAACTTCGGAGCTCATGAAGGTCTCAGTAATGAAAAGATATGCCAACTGAGTGCTCAGTAGTGTGACATCTATGTTACCCACTCTGAGGCTCAGCAAACATTGTAGAACAGGAGGTGGAGACAATGCAAGAAGTGGTAAAATGCTGGGGAACACTGTTTTCTGGCCATGACACCGTCCTCACACTGTGATTCTGCACAAGGTCTCTATAAGGCTGAGTCTATCCATGTCCTGTTGTAGAGGGAGAGGAAGGAGCTCATAAGGCTTCCCCCGACCTGGAGCAGCTATAGACAGCTAGTGCTTGATGAGTGAGGGAGACATTTTCATCAGGACTGCAGGCACCGCTAATGTGCCTATGCTCCTGGAAGTAACCCCTCACCTGTGCCTAATATTCAACCATAATGAAAACTCTTTGGGTCACTGTCATCAACAAGGAAAAGACAAAGGGAAGGGAACAAGAGAGGGTCACGGGGGAGGTGATGGAATGTATGACATGTGTAATTAATATGTGCTTATTCACAGTTTTTGAAAAAAGAGGGGAGAAAAATAAAAAATTAAACAGAGTTACTAGGGAAGAAGAACTATGCAATGAAGAGGCTGAAGTCTCTGAGGACGCTACCTATAAATTAAGATATGAAACAGAATCTGAGGGCTGTGAGATGGCTCATCAGTAAAATACTTCCTGGACAAGTCTGAGGACTCCAGTTCAATCCACAGAATTGAACAAAGCCTAGAAAGAGAACTACCTCCTGTAAGTTGTTCTCTGACCTCTACATGTGCACCTTGGCACACATGTGCACACACATACACACACACACACACACACACACACACACCATAGCATAATAATAAATAAAAGTTATAATAAAACAATTTCACACAGTTGCAAGAATCACAGGAATGAGTGGAGGCGGAATCACAAGGCTTGAGGTTGAGAGTCCTAAGCTAAAGGCTGTGCTAACAGAGGGGGCAAAGCAGAGCAGCCTGAGACGGTCAGTGCACATCAAAAGAAGCTGAAACACTGTGTACATGTCCTTCCTGAGATAAAATATAGAACAAAGAAGATTTAGTAAGAGCGAAGGACTTACATGAACAAGAAATGTAAGAATTTAGCTATCACTGCTTTAAAAGTAATGAATGTGAAATGGATATTCGAATGACTATGTTAAACATGAGATCTAGGATCTTCATGGGAAATGGAAAACTATGTATTCCTCTGAAATGAAAAGATGTATTATAGCCAGGTGGTGGTAGCTCATGCCTTTTAATCTCAGGACTCAGGGAGCAGAGACAGGAGGATCTCTGTGAGTTTGAGGCCAGTCTAGTCTATAGACCAGCCAGGGCAGCACAGAGAAACCAGTCTCAAAAACAAACAAACAAAAAATACAAAAACCAAAGAAAACGCCTCACTTTATTACCAGGTGTGGGAGCACATGCCATTAGTCCCAGGTCGGGCACAGGCCAATCTCTGTGAGTTTCAGGCTAGGTCTACACTGAGAGTTCCAGCCAGCCAGGGCACATAGTGAGACAGACTCCAAAGTAAAAAAAGAAAGAGACACAACGACCAGGCACTAAAAGCATCACAAAAGCAGCATGGCAGCCTCCTCAAGGACCAGAGGATTCTGGGAAGAGAAGCACTAAGTATTATCATCTCGAACCAGAGAACAAGATCAGCAGATGACAGAAATGCAAAGAAATTATAGGAATAATAATGTTCAATGCAATTCAGAAATCTGCAAACTGAACGCTGAAATGACAGTTGAGGAAGATTCTAATGGAAGGGAGGTAGAAAAATACAAGCAGCTATTTAGAGGCATGCAACCTTAGAAAATTGGCTCCCGTGAACTGCACAACACTATTTCAAGCTAATTATCAGACAGGAAGTCTGCTAAACTCAGAAGGAGGCTCTGGGAACAAGGCTCAGAGTGTCCTGAGACTGGGAGTGTGACACTAGTGTAAGACTCAGCCCTGGGGTAATTCCAAGCAAAGAGCAGTGATTCCTATGTGAGTCCTCTGCTGTCCTGACAGCATGCAGAAGAACCTGTGCAAGAGACAGTCAAAACTGACAGACACATACTGAAGAGGTAGAAGCAGCCACCGTGGAATGTGGTGCATTAAGTCATTCCTCGGAATCTAGAAAAGTCAAGATTCTACTTTAGAGAGGAACACAAATATGTATAGATGGTGAGGAAGGTTTTTTTTTTTTTGTTTTTTGTTTTTTTTTTTTTTAACTAACGATGACTAGATGTACAACACTAATAGTTTCACATTAAATGTATGATGTGAAAACTTTAAAACGAACCTTTGCTTTCTTTGTAGCACTCCTGTTCTAAAGGTCATGTTTCTAGACATGACTGGGTTGTCAGACTCCTAAAACAATGTGTGTAATTCAACCCACTATTATTATAATCAGGTATTTCTTCTGAAGACTCTGACAACAGAATACAAGAAACTATTTTAAAGAAAATTCAACAGATGACATCAATCATTAATATTTAGATAAGCATCCTTAAGCAAAAGCACAAAGCCACTCTACCTAATATTCTCTTTCTTGAGCAGGGGATGGCAGAGTATTTGAGAGGATGATACCAAAAATGTGTTTGTAATTCTTTAACTGTATGAAGCAAAACCACTGAGCCATCCCTATCATTAAACAAAGACCAGAAGTCATTTCAAACCCATTAAGCACCAAAACTTCAAGTCCCAGCTGCGTTTTTCCACCATAGATCACAGATTTAGTTACAGGAGCTTATTCTAAAGGTCTGATGAGTTGCCTGGTGGGAAGAGGGGCTTAGCTCAGGATGCCGTCAATCAATCACTGCTGTAGTGCTGCTCTCCTTCCTCCCAGGGCTGTGTGTGGCCCAACAGAGCATGCTCTGTCGGGTAAGCAGCCACAGCTGGAAAGGCACGAAGCTGGGTGTCAGTGGTCATTTTGGTCTTTCAGTTATCTCCATGAAACTGAATTCCATGGGAAGAACTTCATCTGTTGCTTCATAAGCTTCAGTAGCCTTGAAAGACACATCAATGGACATTTGGGGCTGGCTTTTAATTACCAGAATTGTGAATGGCAAAACTGCAACTTGCCATTGAAAATTCATTTAACATAATGTTAATCATCATATTTTCTTTAAAATCTACCTTACAGCATTTTGTTCCTATGTATGGCTTAGCAATTCATAAAACTAAGAAGCATACTGATAGTATACACCAGTTCATTTATCTCATTACATATTTTTGGAATATAAGGGCAATATTAAAAATGTCAATTCCTTCTACATTGATATAAGGTTTTACATAAATTTTTGTTTTTTCTTTGTGGAAAATTTTCATTGTTTATACTCCACGCCCCCAACACCTAATGGAAAATGTGACTGTGTCATAGACATTCACTCCATCAGCCTAAACAAAGCGTCTCATGGAGCTAACTGCTAAAATAATTTAAATAAAAGGCAAGCACTCATATATATACAAAAACATTCTAAAAATATTTACATGGCAAAGTAATAATGGAGAATCACTAAAACTGGCAATTGCTACAGGTGTGATAACCCTCTCCAGACATCATAAGGGATCATGTAAGATTTTAAAGTGAAAGTAATTGCAGAAGGCATCCTAAAATATTTAGTTTTCAGTTCTTACTATTGAAATGAGCCAGTAGATCATTAACAGTCCAAGATTTCAGGAATCAACTACTCAGCTTAGTCTTTAATCAAATCTTCTTCGGCTTCACGGCGAATGAAATTTACAGAAAAGATAGAGTACATGGAAAGGAATAGGCAAGACTTCCGCTTATCCCCCCTTGTAGAGACTGGTCAGTCGCTCAAGCTCTTTGCAGTTGTCCATGCTCAGAGCATCTGCCTTCCTCCGCAGCCGTTCATCACGGTACACTTTCGCTGCATACTGCATATCTGTTTCTGCATACAAAACGTTTGCTAGTTAATAACAATTTACATCACCTTAGTTGCTTAAATTTAAGTAACAGTGTAGAGAAGTGTGTGTGTGTGTGTGTGTGTCTGTGTGTCAAGCACAATTCCTATAAACCACTTCACTAGAACTTTTTCTTTTCTTTTAAAAAAGATTTGGATAGGGTTTCTACATAGACTTGGTTGTTCTAAATGTCACTGAGTAGACCATGTTGGCCTTTAACTCTTTGAGATCATCCTGCCTTTGCATCTGACTGTTATGTTTAAGGCATGCACAACCACACCCATCAGGCTTTTCCTTTATATAACTTTACTTTGAGCTTAGTACACAGAACCACCACCAACAGAAAATAAGGCTCGAGCCCTGCCATCTTCTCAAAGAACCTTCCCCCCATGAGCCCAGTGGCTAAGGAACTGCTCTGGAATACTCTCTCAGCCTTTTCTAAAATATTACCTGGAAACCAGGACTGCCCTTGGCTCTGTTTGTTGTGGTTTGTGATATTTCTTATAGTTAAGAACACAAATTAAGCTGGGTAGTGGTGGCGCATGCCTTTAATGCTTTTAATCCTAGCACTCAGGAGGCAGAGGCAAAGATCTCTGAGTTCAAGGCCAGCCTCATCTACCGAGCAAGTTTCAAGATAGCAAGAGCTACATAGAGAAACCTTGCCTCAAAAAACCAACCCCTCCCAAAAGAACACAAATTAAAAATAAACTCTTCCTCTGCTTTCCTTTTCTTCATAAGAATAAGGGTTTTTTTAATATTTATTTTCTATGTGAATTGATGTTTTGCCTGCATGTATGTTTGTGTGAGGATGTCAGATCTTGGAATTACAGACAGTTGTCAGCTGCCATGTGGATGTCGGGAATCAAACTCAGGTCCTCTGGAAGAACAGTCAGTGCTCTTAACTGCTGAGCCATCTCTCCAGCCCAAGAATAGGTTTTATTATATAGCCCAAGCTGGCCTTGAATTTGTGGTCCTTCTGACTTAGTAACCTAAGTTTGGGGTTGTGTGTGGTTTCACACATGGGAAAAAAACTGGAAAATATAGCATTCTCCCACATACATGCAGATACTACCCACACACAACTTGACAAACTAACCACAATTCTGCCTTCCAGAAGTAGATAAAACCTTACATTGAAACACAGCACATGGTTTGTCATTGGAGAATCAAGCTATAATTGAGCTGGAAGCTTCCTCTTTCATAGATAGCTTCCAGAATGACAAAAGGAGCTATCCAGGCCCATGAAGAATTCCTAGGAACAGTCTTATTTGGCTGTGGATGCTGGGTGCTGCTTTACTAATCTGCTAGGCGTATTTTCCATCATACAACAGTGCCATGATTGCTATGGGGTAACTAACCACTTTCTGATTGGAGTTGAGGTCCACTCCACAGGAAAGAATTCAAATCAAAAATCTGTGGCTGGGAGATCATAGGCCTAACTGGAGAAGTTATACTGTTGTTTTGCTAAATGAATACAACAAAACTTGTCTTTAAACATGTTTATATCCAGTGATTGACATGCCCTCAGCTTTGCAGAGAAAGCTCCTATTTGCAATGGGTTACTGCAGACTCATAAATAATCAAAATACTGAGCCTAAGTGGCTGCTAAAGACTCACCCACCCTGGGGCATTTCTATCATCCCCTCTGAAGCTCAGAAGAAGGAAAGAAATGAGTTGAAAGGCCGGAGGGTTGTGGAATGATGTCCACCAGGCATGACATCACTGATGCTCTCATGAACTCACAGGGGTTGTGATCTGCAAGATCTGCACAACACTGGATCAGTATTCCTGCACCCCACCCCTCTCTCAGGGTCTATAATCAGTTAACAGTTCACAGGAGGAGAGCTCCATGAGGCCCTACTCCCTGAGGAGCAATGTGCAGTTAATGGCTGCCAAAGGAAAAAGATTTTCTTCTGTGGTGTTACAGAATCACTGCTAAAATGGTCCTGTAAATACACACACACACACACACACACACACACACACACACACACACACACACACACACACGAGAGAGAGAGAGAGAGAGAGAGAGAGAGAGAGAGAGAGAGAGAGACAGAGAGAGACAGAGAGAGACAGAGAGAGGAAGATAAAATTAACTGAGAAAAAAAGAGGGAGGGATCAGCAGCAGGAGTGTAAGGGGAATAAGGTGGGTAATGGGAGGTGAATATGATCAAACTACTTTACATACAGTGTATTAAATGTCACAATGAAACCCAAAAATAAACCATAACTAAGTACTAGACAACACAACAATGACTGTATAAGCCATTGTGTTAAATGCTTACAGAACAATATGTGGTGATGATTAGGTAACTAATTGACTGGAAAAGGCATTGTGTAAGGCTATCTACTAAACAAAAATGCTTATTAAACACAGTAAACCCATCTAGTAAGTTCTTACGCTGTGCCAGCTGCTACGTTTTGCCACATGTATAAAAATCATTACAATCAACCCCTAACAGACTATTTTAGATTGCTTCCAAGGTCCCCAGACACTAAGACACAGGGGTGTTTAAGTCTTACATAATACATCTGTGTTTGCATATGCTACACATATCAGTCATCCTGTGTATGTTGCCCCCGTCTTGCTAATGTTGCCTAATATGGTGGAGACGTCATGCAAATAGATGTTACAGTGGGTGGCTTAGAGAACAGTGACAACAGAAACATTGGCACATGCTCAGGACAGACATAACTGCTGTTTTTCTGCATAGTTTTGATTGACAGCTGACTGAATCCATGGGTGAAGGGAGTCTTAAACATAGAGGGTTGACTGTACTCATTCATGTACTGGATTCCAACTATAAACCAGGTAGTGTCCCTTCGTAAGTAGCAAAATCTATGAAAGTAATCCCAAAGACTAAAGGTTTTCTAAAATGTTAAAAATATTTGATAGACTTACTCTGCTGTCTTTCTTTCCAACAGTTATTTCGAATGTTAGTCACATAATCTTCTTCCACGCTCTTTTCTACTTTTTGTAATAGTGTTCCTTTATATTCGCTTTTAAAGTCCTTACTGACGTAATAAACAACGCCCAGGTTTTCTGTCTGCATTTTAATAGTTTGTCCTGATCCACTGCAAAAAAAAAAAAAAAAAAAAAAAAAAAAAAAAAGATGCACGATCATTCTTCTTTTAATTAAGACTACACCCAAATATGCAAATAAAGAATCAAACCAAAAGTAATTTAAAGTCATCATCAGTATTAGTTCCATTCTGGAGGAGTGCTTCAGAGCATCTTCCACAGAGCACACTGTTTGGGGCCAGCCCCTTTAGCTTCCATCACCTAAGTCCTTTCCCACTTAACCACAGGAGCCCAAGACCAGTTATTTTCTCCTTCCCCTTTCTGTCCTTCATGTCAATGTATTAACTATTACACTGAGTTTGACAGTGGGACAGAAGTGTACAACACCAAGAATCATACAAATGTGTCACTGAGCTTAACTAATTTTAAATCTGGAGATTTTTCTGTAAAAGAGTTGGCACGTGAAAGCATCAAAGGCTCCTTCAGGGGAAGAAAGGAAACAGCAACAATTCAAGTGTTTGCACTTTCCCTTAGCTACTTACGATCTGGGATATAAGGAGTATGGAGGGTTGGAGACCATCAGCTGGCTTAACAGGGACACGAGGATCAGCACGATGATGGGCATCAGCTGGATAAACACGGAAAAGCCTCCCTGTGAGGCCAGAGAACAGAAGAGAACTGTGAGCATCAGCTTCCACCACTGCTGTACATTCTTATAGTACAAACGACATCTGTAGCCATCTAGGGTGGTGCTTTCAACCCTGCTGAATAACTCCACCTCCTGCTATAATCCCTAAAATACAAACTCCCCAGGGCTTGAAAACTATCTGACTTCAGTCATGTTAGAGACAAGGAAGCCCCTCCTGTGGTACACACTGAGACACCTGGGTTCATGAGGCTCGGGCCTCCTCCTGTCTCGAGTAGTGTCCTTTCCATTCAGCTTTCTATACAAAGCTTAATTAACACAGGTCATCACGTACACCTGGGTTAGAACAAAGGCAAAGACACGTCTAACTAAAGATTTTCAGCATCATTTCTAAACCTTTCAGGATCAATAGAAAGAAGCCACCTTCGGAGCATGCAAAATCCAGATATACCTTTGTCAGAATTATGAAATACCAAATCAGAAGGACCACACTGCCACCACCCCTACCCTGACCTCTACTCCTGCACCTACATTATTCTCACAGGATTTCTGAGTCTCTTTTAAACATTTACTAAAAGGAAATTCATTATTTCCTAAAACAACTTGCCCTATTTTTAGTCAACTCTAATTGCTTTCCTGAACTACAATTTGTCATTTTGATATTTATAATCACATAATAAACGTACGTCTGCTCGTTCTTCCTCTCTTTCATGTCCACTGTGTCGGTGCTGATGTTGATGGCTGTAAGCAGCCCGGCCATTTGAAAATGAGTGTACACTACCTAAAAAAAAATGTTTTAAAAAGTTAAATTAGTAAGCCCTGTTTGCCTTGATGCAACTAAAAGCACAGGCCACCATGCCTACCCTTCTTGAAGTAAATAGATGAATGGATGTTTATTTTGAGCAATAGACATTCACTGCCTGATTTGCCTCCACTTTCCAAATCAGGTATGAGCTCAGCTTTTTAAATTTCTCTGTGAAATGTGGGTAAGAGTTCCTTAATAATGCTAAATAATGAAAGGCCATCGTTCTTGGTGATTGTTCCACAAACTTTAGGTTCTTATTCTGAAATTTCTGATTTCTGCACTTAAATGAATCAAACACATCTAGAAATCCAAAGAGAACATTACAATTAATGTTTTCTAAATGCCAATATATTAAATTATAAGTGCATCACAGATAAACATTCAAGTTTTCAAATGTGGTTAAAAAAAAAAACAGAAATGGCTATTACTGACAAAATCAATCATTTTATAACTAACAGAGAACTGCACATTAACTATTAAGGAAAAAATTATTGCTTTAAAGATTTCTGACTGTTCCCAACATATTTTCAGTCAAATTTCTAGTTTTAGTAGCTCTTCTTAGAGGTAATGTTTTCCAATTTGTCAAAACACAGGTTAAAGTTTTGATCATTCACTTGTACTTCCACAACTCAGGGATGCTTTGCACAAATGTCCCATCAATGACAACTGTTTTTCTCTATATGACAGACACTAAGAGAGGCTCTCAGGACCAATTCTCATTTTGAATGGGACATTTTACTCAGTGCCTTAAATCAATGCCATACACAAGCCTAGAGTTTATAGAAACTATTCTTAAGTTCATTTCCACATAAATCATTCACAGTAAATGAAAATACGAGTTCATACCACTTATGCCAGCACTGTGAGATCTACCTATTCAGTGGAAAACTACATTTCCCGTTGGCCTCATTTCAGTGGTGCTCCTGCTATAACACAATAAAAAGGTGCCTACAAAGTTACGTATCAATCAGACTGTCTACTACTTTAATGAAATTATGGATGAAGACATTTACATACATTGGCATTAATGGTCTAGGGCCCTAATGTCAATCACTCAGCCTGGTACCAGATACTTGCCCTAACTGTAACCACTATGGTGCACTGCCTCTCGGTCTCCTGCCTATACTCCTTTGGTTTTTTTTTTTTTTTTTTTTTTTTTTTTTTTTTTTTTTTTTTTTTTTTTTTTTTTTTTTTTTTTTTTTTTTTTTTTTTTTTTTTAATAAAATAAGTCATCTGAACTCTTCAACTTACTTAATTAAAGTATTCTCTAGAAAAAAAGATAGGCTGAGTAACAATGGTAAGCCTTAATGTTTTCCCTCTTTAGATAGGAAGCCAGCACTGTAGGAAACAGGGGAGATCCTCACACTCAAGTCTGTAACACTACCACTTGGGAGACTGAGGTAGGAGGGTTGCTGTAAGTTAGAGATTAGCCCAGGTTACACAGTGAGTTCCAGACTAGAGTGAAGCTTTGTCTGAAAACAGAACAAAGGCCAAATGAGAATGCTGGGAATCTTCATGAAGCCTCGCTGAGGAAATAATGGACTCATGAACTCGTACCTGAAGGGAATCCACCACCAAAGAAGATATTGAACAGGTCCTCCGGTGTTATGTCGGCTTCACAGCCTCGGTGGAAATTAAACCTGCCATTGTTTTGGTGATTGCAGGCCTGTTCTTCACTGCCTGTGAGGTCGTACTGTTTTCGTTTCTCTGGATTGCTTAAAACCGCATAAGCATTTCCAATTTCTAAAAAAGCAAAAATGTAGCAGCATTAGCAAGTAATATCTTTAGTCTCTGGAAAATTGTCCCTCATATATTACTTAAAACCGCCTGAGAAAAATCACAAAACAATAATGATTTCTTTTAAATACTACATATATCTTGCAACATCACATGTTATCTCTTAATGTAGCTTTCAGTACTAGCCAAATCTTCCCAGTGCCCTGGTAACAAAGGAGTGGCCATCTGTCTCTCTGCAACACTGCACCCTGGCCTCTAAACCTAGTTCCTCCACCCTGAGTTCTCAAACCATTCGAGAGCCATTCGAGACTGTTCAACCTACACACCATGAATGGGGGTCACATGCTTTAAATCCCAGACCTTGGGAAGCTAAGGCACTAAGATTAAAAGTTCAAGAGCACCCTTACAAACAAGACTGCTCATACCAATCAAAGTGGAGTGGTACCCACGTCTACTGAGAACCTACTGTGTCTGCACCTTCCTGCACTTTCACCTTCACGGTAAGAATCCAAAGGTTACTTGCTAAGGAAGTTGTATGAGGTCAAACACTCAGCAGAAAATTCGTATCCAGTATTTGAAGACATCTCTGCTGGAAATCTTTTTCGTTTTGCACATCACTACCCATTTAATTTCTAAACAACTTATTTCCTTTAATACAGAAAACACCTCGTAAGAGTAGGGACTGTCTATGCTTCTGCTGCAGTGCTCAAGGATTTGGCATAAAGCCTTATGTGTTGCTATTCTGTTTTGGTTTCGTAGCCGGCTCTCACTATATAACCCAGGCCAGCCTTGAACTAGCCACTCATTTAGTGCATGTGCAAAACTAAGAAATACTTGCAGCATCTTATCATTTAGAGAATTTAATACAAATTTTTTATTTTGTTGTTCAAAACTTTACAAAGTTCATCTCTACCTCACTGTCATTTTTTGCACATAAAAGACCTTTTAGTTCATTTTTCTGCAAATATTTTACTTTGTAGTAATTATAGATTCATGCAGTTTTAAAATATAAAATAAAGATCCTCTACATCCTTTTCCTAATTTCTCCTAATGATAATATCTTACCAATTATAGTAAAATACCATAAATGGAGTACTGACATTAAGCCAATAGAACATAGAATCTTCTATAACCATACACATAAATACACACACACACACACACACACACACACACATATATATATATATATATATATATATATACACAACACCATCTTTATAAATTACAAATGACTGGCTGATAACTCGGGCTTATTGCTAACTAGCTCGTATGACTTAAATTAACCATTTCTATTAATCTATGTACTGGCACATATTCATCCTCTTCTATCTGCTTCTGGCTGGTGACTCCTCTGACTCCTCTCTTCTTCCCAGCCTCCTCTGTGTCTGGCTGTCCCTCCTCTACTTTCTGCCTGGCTACCAGCCAATCAGCTCTTTACTGGCCAATGAAAATAATACATATTCATAGTGGACAAAAATATTGTTTCACAGCATTTCCCCCTTTTGTCTAATTAAAAGGAAGGTTTTCATTACATAGTAAAATATAAATATAATAATAATAGTTATTAAAAATTAGTTACAATAGCCAGATCATTTGTATTTGACAAAATTAGAGAATATATTCAATTATCTACTCTATTTTGGTGAGTCTAAAGTTTTGTATCTGACTAGGGAAACTATAATTATTTCCAGTCTTCAACTTCATCAAAGGTCCCAGAAGGATGAAATGCTACCTAATGACAGGGACATCTTGCTGCCTGGACAATCATCCAAGGATTGTCTGCCATGTTGAAGCATCTGTCTTTAGCCTACCAGTCTAGAGTAGACTTTTCAGTGAAGCAGAAAATCTGAAGAACTGTCTTGCCTTGTATTGGAAGAGTTCATTAGTCATTGTCCTCTATGTCTTGCTATAGCTATCTTTCAAGTACGGTAATTCTTCCCTTTTTTTGTTCATGATGTGTATTGTGGACACATAGACCACAGCTACAACCTGACCAAGCTGGTTCTTTCTGACCACCTTTCTGTGGGTTCTGGCAATAGAACTTGGGTTACTGGGACTGCATGCCAAGCACCTTTATACTAGCTGAGCCATCTCACTGGCACTAAGGGCTCCTTTTTTTATATCCACATTCAATTCCTGCTCCCCTTCAATCCCTGATTAATTACTGAACAATTGACCATTTTTCTAATTTTATCATTTCTAGAATGTTGAAGGTTCAGTTAGAAATGCATGTCTATAATGTCACCATGTGAGAAGCTGAGACAGAAGAATCTTGAGTTCAAAGTCAACCTGTGTTACATATTGAGATTGTCACACAAAAATTGTATATATATGTGTGTGTGTGTGTGCTGAAAAAAAATAACACAATATAAAATAGAATTACCTCATATAAGTGCAACTCTTTGGAAATGGCTCTTGTCAATGAGCACAGTATCCAGACGGATCCAGCTAGTTACATGTCAGAAGTGTGTTTACTTTATTTTACTATAGTGCTCCATGGTATGGATATAGCACCATCGGTTTAACTGCTCATCTCCTCAATGACAGCTGGGCTCTTTTTAGTTTGGGGCTATTACAATAAAGCTGCTATATGCCTTTACTACAGGTTTATGTATAAATGTAAATATTCATTTCTCTGGGATAAATGCCAGGAATGCATTGCTCAATTATATGGTAGTTTTGATCAACTTCCAACACTGTTCTGCAAAATGATTCTCATTTACTTCTCAATAACACATGAATAACCCATTCTCTGCACCCAGAACCTTTAAAAGGAGCCAGTGCACTTTTCTGTGTTAGTTAGTCATTATGATAGGTGCACAGAACTATCTGATACCTTGGTTTCACTTTGCATTTCTCTAATGGCTAATGATGCTAAAAATTTTTTATGGGCTCCTCTGACATGTGCAAATTATCTTCAATAAGATGTCACTTCTTGTGTGTACATATTCTTGTATGGATGTATCTGTACAAGTGCTAGCATCTATGTTTGCATTTGTATAAAGGCCAGAGGATAACGTTTGGGCATTATTTCTTAGCTATGGTCCATCTTAGATTCTGAGATAGTCTCATTGTCTTGAGCTCCCCAAGTTAGCTGTTCTCAAGACCAGTGAGACCAGGGATCCAGCAGGCATTCTGAGTGTGTGCTGCCATCTATGTTTTTCTTAACATGGGTTCTAGGGGCACTTTACTGAGTTACCTCCCCAGCCCCCTCTGTATCTTTTTTTAATGATAATTTTAAAAGCTAATTTTAATTAGCATACATTAATTATACATAATAATGAGTTTCAGTATGACATTTTATATGTGCATATATAATATATTTTGATCATATCCATCCCAATTAGCCTCCCATTCACTCTTGTCCCCACACACTCCCACTAATCCTTTTTTCTTCCCAAATGGCCCCACTTCTTAAATTTTTAAAAAATTTCTTAAGTTTTTAAGAGTGTGTGTGTCTGTGTGTGTGTGGAAGCTGGAGGACAATCTGGTGTCTTTAATCTCCAGAAGGTTGACCGTGATGTCTCTGCTATACATTGCTTTTGGTTTAACTGCTTGGGGCTCATTCAATTCCTCATATATAAAAACTTGCATTTTTCAGTCAAGTTGGAGAGGTCTCCAAACTCTCAATATTAGCCCTTTCATCTGTTCTCAGAGCCCGCTGACCTGAGCATTATATCTTCCGGTTCAGGTACAGCTTCAGGTTCTGTGAGGTCACTTCTTCAGCTCCTTTCCTGGTTTCTAGTTCGTCCATTCTTCACTCATTCTACCTTTCCTTTCATTCACTCATGGTAGGTATTTCTGATCTTACTTTTGAGAATGAATTTCCACTTGGTTCAGGTTCTGTCTTTCTCTTCTGATCTTGTTTGCTTTTAGCTCATGGTCCTTCCTTCTTCAGAACGTCTGCATCATTGCTACAGTAACATCTTTGCTACACAGTTCTGACTTTTCTGTCTTCTCTCTGGGGGTGTCTAACACACTGGGTTTTAAAACTCCACGTGAGGTCCTAGTTCTTGGGATGATAAGATATTTAATTGCAGTTTTGTTATTTTGTCTCTTGTGAGGCCGTGCATCTTAAAGGTTGCTCTTGACTCCCTCCTTCCTCTGGTACCATTCCAACGGTGTAGAGGACATGACCTCACCACTTTCAGGCAGGAACAGACATCCGGGTTCCTCCCCGCTTAGACTCTGGTGACACCGTGAGGGAGCGGGGAACTCCTCACTAACACTGGGAAGATACGGGGTTTCCAGACTCCTAGTAAGACTGCAGTTGTCTTCTGGCTAGAAACAGAAGGAGTGCCTCATTTGCTTTCCATGTGGTTTTACTGACACCACAGGTGTTGTTACTTCTGGATGGTGGTCACCATGCCGACTCTAACTCCCCCTGAGGTGGTAAGTCTAAACTGCCAACATGATTAGACTGAAAACTGCCTAGGAGATTGGTAAAGCACTGCCAGTGTCTGAGACGGCTTTCCACAGTTACAGGAGGGCTCTGACTCCATGCATAGATTAGCTGCTGATGGAGTCACATTACTGTTGACATTATTGGTAGATGCTGAGAGTTCGAGGTGCGGCCCATTGGAGGAAGTAAGCCCTGTGAGTCATGCTCTTGGGGCTGTACCTAATCCTGACTTCCTGTATCTCTTTGCTTTTTATCTACCATTATGTCAATAGCCTTGGCACACCATGCTATGCCAAGCACTTTCCCTTCATGATAGGCAGAGACTTCTTAAACGATATACCTTGCCTCCCCTTAAGTTATGTGTGTCAAGTATTCGGTCAAGCTTCTGTGAAAGTAACTAGTATGCCACCCCAGTGTGGGGGAGAAGGGCGGTTCCTCTCCAGGGAAGCAGGGATGGGGCCCCACATCATCCCACTGACACTGCAGAGCAGTGGGAAAGGTAAAGAGGACTGTATAGCATGAATGAAAACTGAAGCTTCTCCTGAGGCTGAAGAGATGGTCCAGCAGTAAAGAGCACTTGTTCTTACAGAGGACCTGGGTTCAGTGCCCAGCACACACACGGTGGCTCACAAGCATCTACAAGTCCAGTTCTAGGTGACCTGATGAGAACACCAGGCATGTATGTGGTGCAAATACATACATGAAGGCAAAACATGTACACATAATAAATAAGTAGTTAAAAAAAGAAAGGAAGAGAGGGAGAGGGGAGGGAGGGAGGAAGGAGGGGCTGAAGCCCCCAACTCCTCCCCTATCCCGTCCCGTAAGGGGGTAGAACATCTGACACTTCATGTAAGGGCAAGCGGCCGGGTGTGGGTCTCTGTGAGGACAGCTTCTTCTGTAGTATTTGAGCACTATGGAACAGTTATTACTTTTTTTCTTCAATATTTCTCGGTGTCTTGGGGTTGCCAAGTCCACCACCACCTAATCTGGACTATGTAGCAAGGACAGATCTAGCAGACACTCAAGGGTTCCCTGCCACACTGCGCCCAAGTGCTGAGTACTCACAGACCTGGTCATCACCTGTCACTGTTGCCATGGTCACTTGGCCTGTTCACTGGATAATGTCCAAGCTTTTCATCTGCCTACTATGGAGAATAAGGACACAATGACCTATTCTATCTGAAGGACCACTGGCCTCATCCTCACATCCAAGCCTTTCCCCTCCCTCTCTTCTCTAACCATGAAATCAAACATCTCACTAAAACCAGTTCCCACCTGCCAGATGAATGATCCCCACTGACTGTCATCCTTCCTCCTAGTGTTTCTTCAGTCTCCATCTTTTCTCTTTCATGATACTGGGGACAGATGACTCCTGTATGCGAGGTGGGTACTGAGCACTTAGCTCTTTAAAAATATAAAGTGGGCGGGAGGCTCTCAACAAGTTACCTAAGCTGCTACAGTGCAGTCTGTGCTTCAAGCAAGCCTTGAACTTGTGACTCTCCTGCTTTAGCCCCTCAGGTCCAGCGTTACTTGTCTTTCTGACTCTTCCTCAGTCATCGTTTTGTTGGGTATTTAATTAGAGTGGGTCTCCTGGAAGAAGCCGGTTCATCTTCCTGAGCTTCCATTTCCTCCTTTACGAAAAGGGTAACACTAGTCCTGTGAGTACTTCACTTTGTGGGGAGATGTGGTTGAGAGGGCCTCAGGGCCTAGGCTGGCCTGCATGTGTCTGAGGGTGACCTTGGACCCCTGCTCTGCCAGCCTCCATCACACTAAGATGTGTGCCATGAAGTACAGGCTCACAGGGATTTTAAAAACACTAAATGACAACAACAAGATAAAAAGAAAAAAATCAGGAGTGAAGAACTACAAAAGCTTGCTGTAGGTTTCACTACTCTGTGAATGTCTTGTGGGAAATATGTCTCCCTTTTCCAAGTTACAAATTCTGTGAGAATTGAGAGAATTGAATCCCTCACTTAAGAAAAAGCCCCAAAGGTAGAACTAACTTCTCAGTTCTGAGAGACCTGCTCTTGAGTCTACAATGTTAATATTAAACTAAACTACCAAACCTAGCGCTAGTCATAGCCATGATCCATGACTGTTTATGAGACAAACAGCTAATACCCTCTGCTCCGACACTCGTGTATTGCTGACAATGTAACTGTACTCAAACAATCTGACCTACCTCAGTGTCTGAAGATAATCTGCACTAGTGTGGTGCCGTTTGTGTTTAGTTGTGTGTGTTGTGTTTTGCTTGTTTGGTGGTGACAGTGGGTAATGAGTTAAAGGCCTTGTGAATGAACGGTAGGCACCATTGAGCTACACCTAACTCAAGTCCAGGTGGCTTTAATGGCGTTTATGTCAGAGAGAACAGAGGGACTCCATGTCACTAGAATAATCTGTAAACATGTTTAGGTATGTATGCTGTGAAAGTCATCCTGTGTAGAGAATGTTTCTCTGCTTTGGTAAACTGAACAGGTTTCACAGAAAGACAAAACAGCCACATTTAGTCTAGGAGCCTCTGTTTGCCTTACAAATACACAAAAGTAGCCCTTAACTTAAGTCTCTAATCTATATTTATTTTTATTCTCATAAAGAAAATAAAATGCCAATGATTTCCACTTTCTATAAAATAGTGTTTCATTCTACTTCAGCCCCAGTCCCCAGGACTCACATGGTGAGAGAGTCCACTGCCATAACTGCCTTCTGACATCCACATGCCAGGGTATGCACACATACGTATGGATAAGTAAATAAATATTTTTTTAAAACAAACAAAAAAAAAACCACTGGAACATTGCCTCTGCTTAGGGAAAAACAGCTTGATATCTCCAAATGGAAGACTGGTTAAGAATACAATCAGATACTCATGAAGTGCCTCACGAATGCCTCACCCTGTCTGTGTGTCCAAACTAGCCACCAGATAGCTAGCTACATTTGCTCACTGAAAATCCGTGGGTTAGAGTTTGGGGTCTCTGTCAGTTTCAACGGGGTGAAACTGGCTCATGGACTCCCAATTCTGATTCCTTTGGGATGAGTAAGTTGGCATTCTGATGTATAGATAGTCACCTGAATCTTAGCTGGGTGAGCTTCTCCCTAGAGATCATCATCAGTAAGTATTATTTCTCCTTTACAAAGCAGAGCATTAAGCCATGAATATATAATGTTCACCCCTTAAAACCATCTTTGTGAGATCCCGCTGAGTGCATGGCTGGCTTTGTCTGGGACATTAGTACTATTTGCTGCAGTAGCAGCTACTGCAGTACCAACATTCTTAGTGTTTTTATAAGGTCAATAATGCATGACCTCGATGTATACATGAGAGAAGAAACTAGTTTAAAATTCTCCAGGGTTTTGAGGCTCGCTTTCTTGCTCGCTCTCTCTCTCTCTCTCTCTCCCCCCCCCCCCGTGTGTGTGTGTATGGGGGAAGTACTAGAGACCAAATATAAGACCTTTGCACATGAGGCAAACATTCTACCATCCAGCTACAGCTACAGCTACAGAGCTACAGAGCTACAGAGCTACAGAGCTACAGAGCTACAGAGCTACAGAGCTACAGAGCTACAGAGCTACAGAGCTACAGAGCTACAGAGCTACAGAGCTACAGAGCTACAGAGCTACAGAGCTACAGAGCTACAGAGCTACAGAGCTACAGAGCTACAGAGCTACAGAGCACCTAATGCTCTTTTTCATTCGTTTCAAAGTTACTGTTGTATGTGTACAGTAAGTCTTTTGCTTGTATGGATCTGTGCACCTTGTGCATGACTGGTGCCTACAGAAGCCAGAATAGGGCATCAGGAACCGGAAGACTGATGTTAGAGCCCATATATGGGTTCTGAACCATTTCCCACCTGGGTCTTTTGGAAGAGTAGCCAGTGCTCTTAACCACTAAGCCATTTCTCCAGGTTGTTTGTTTATTATTCTTTATTTACTTATTTTTGGTTTTTTGAGACAGGGTCTCTTTGTGTAGTCCTAGCTATCCTGGAACTCACAGAGATCTGCCTGCCTCTGGCTCTAAAATATTGGGATTAAAGGAGTGTGCCACCAGGCATGTGCTGGCTTGTTTATTATGTTTGACATAGTTTCTCCATGTAGCTCTGACTCACCTTGTACTTACTATGTAGCCAAGGACATCTCAAATTCCTGCTCCCATTTCACTTGCTTCTACCTCCCAAACGCTGGCATCATAGGTGTGCACAACCACAACTGGAACCAAGCCTAACATTCTTTTTTTTTTTTTTTAAAAAACTTTATTTATTTATTTGCCTTGGTGTTTGCCTGGAACTGGAACTACAGACAGTTGTTAGCTGCCATGTGGGTGCTGGGAATCGAACCTGGGTCCTCTGGAAGAGCAGACAGTGCTCTTAACCGCTGAGCCATCTCTCCAGCCCCCAGGCCTAACATTCTTAACATTAGGAAGAATTACTACTATTCACTTTGATGTGTATGAGGATTTGCCTGGATGCATGTGCACATGGGTGCAGTGCCCATGAGGACCGTAAGGGGGTGTCATATCTCCTAGGACTGAAGTTACAGACAGTAATTCCCCTGGGTCCTCTGGAAGAACATCATGTGCTCTTAACCACAGCACCATCTTTCCAGATCAGGAAGAATTAGTGACAATACCAGGCGATCACAAACATTCGAATCACACAAATATTTCTACACATTTTCAAACAAAAGATCTATTGTGATTCTCTTAAATTTGTCCTGACACTTTTATACATGTATAGAATGTATTCTGAGTGCTTTGCTCCGAAGCCTCTCTATGGCCCTCTCTAAAAAGCCTGCACTGTGTCTTTCTTGTGTGTGAGCGACTGAGTTTAACCAGGGCCACCTGTGTGATCATGGCGTTGGAACTACCCACCAGAGTCTGGTGGGTTAATGAGACAGTGAGAAAAGGTTTAAATTACAGCATTTTAACTCATAATGTTCAACTGCTAAAATACGGTTTCCTATAATTTCATTCTAACTTTTTGTTTCTCTCCTTCCACCCTGAGTCCCAGACAAACTCCAGGGGCCAGGCTTGGTGGAAGTGCCTTTACCTGCTGAGCCATCTTACTTGCCCCAAGTTTCCTACACTTTGAGTGTGCCACTGTTAACTTAAAGAATTCTGCTGTGCTTTTCCATAAGCACGGCTTTGGCAGGCTTTCATTGGAATAGATTACTAATTCCCAAATGCATTTTCCTTGGCAACTTCCTTCAACAAATAAAACTGTTCTGTAAACAATGTCTTCCCTCCCTCCCCACCTCTCTCTGGCTATGATAGGAAAACAAAAACAATTTTATAGCACAGAGCTCTGCTGGCCTAGAACATGCTCTGTAGACGAGGCTGGCCTCAGACTTGTGACCCTCCTGCCTCTGCCTTCTGGAAGCTGGGGTTATAAGCATGGGCCACAATGCCTGGATTGTAAACGATTTTAATGATGTTTTTATGAAGGACCAACCAAGTCCTTTTTGAAACATTTAAAATGTAAGTACTCCCTTTGTTCCATTCTAAGGCCCCAGCATGCTACCAAAAACACCAAAACACTGGCTCTAGGAATATCAAATTTACAAGAATCAACAATCACAAAGTTACATGTTTCACTATGGGTAACACATTAATCGTTACAATGAAACTGTAACAAAACATACAATTATTTCTATAGTTCTTTTATTTAATACTAAGTCCAAGGCACAGGAGTTGTACTGCCAGCATGTCTACTTGCCAGCAAGAAGCCCTGGAGTTCTTCCCTGGAAGGGTGAGGGTAAAGGAAGCACGTATGGACATTGGAGGGAAGGGTAGTGGAGACAAGAGATAGTCGGGTCTCTTCCATTTTAACATACAAAACAGGAAACTATGACATCAGTTCCTAATATTTATTCATATCTTGTGTAATACTTACTAAACTCACCAAAACTTGAAAAAGAATATTGAGAAGTAAAATAGAAAACACAGTCAAGAGATAAGAAATCAATTTTGAAGAAGCAAAAGGAATCATATTACTAAAAATGCACACAAAGAAAGGAGAATTGTGCTGCGCCTGGCTGGGCATGCCTGTGACCTTGGCACTCAGAGGCAAAGCAGGAAGACTGTTAAATTCAAGGCCAGCCTGAGCTGCACAGCAAGACCCAGGGTCATAAACCCCAGGGCTGGAGATGCAGCTCAGCAGCCAAATGCTTGCCTAACATGTACATAGCCCTGGGTTTGAACTCCAACATCATAAACCAGGTGTCCCAGAAATATAAAAACACTACCAGCATCCCTAGAACAGACTGTCCAGGAAATCCTGGTTCTAGACCGTGTCCAGGAAAATCTCACTGAAACTGTCACTTTCAGTTGACTCAGAGCCAGATGTCAATGCTGAAGGTGTGCATTGACCACAAATCTACCTCCTCTACCTAAACTGAAGGCACTCATGCTACCTAGAAAAGTTACTTAGGATTGTAAACGCCAGCCACACTGCAGTTGCTGGGCTGAGTAGGAGAAGCCAGTAGTTAAGTTCCAAAGGACATTCTTAAACTGGTTTCTAAATGCACCAAGAGAAAAACAGAATCTGACATCCCAAAACACTGTAAAGTGCATTCCAAATTAGACCTTATTGTAGCTTTATAAGTTACTTTACTTTTGAAAGCATCCGTGGCTCCAGGGGCGTGGTTTTTGTCTGGATGAAACTTCAAAGCAAGCTTCCTATAAGCCTTTTTCAAATCTTCATCACCAGCATCTTTTGTAACTCCAAGAACTTCATAGTAATTTTTACATTTGTTAATGCTGTGAACAAGAAAAGGTATGGTATAAATTTTAAACAAAAGCACAATGTCACTGTCTAGTAGAACGGTATAAGGAACATCTGTGGGTGTGATGACCTATCCAGGCTGTTTGCTTCATTCTCTTCTGTATACAGACCACTGCTTCACCCATGAGACTGTCCACACCATATTTATCAAAGCCCATGGTGAGTCTAGATAAAGGGCAGTGGAAGGAACAGCTCACAAGTATGTCACAACTAAGAGTAACCTTATAAGCACTCTGTTAGTACACAGTGCAGATCCAACCAAGCACAAAGGTAAAGTACTGTCTACACAGAAACTGCAGTCTCCCACCTGAAGCCAAGACATGCTAACTCTACATCATTGCTACTGAGAACGTACTAGAGTTACTCTAGAAAAGATCAGGGGTCCTGTGTTAAAAATCATTCAAAAATAATGATGAGGATTCAAGAATATTGGTCACATCCAATTTCCATCAGTCCATTCCTAGAGATTACTCAATACAGTTTGTTCTTTAGTCCTTTACAAAGGCTTTCACACTGAAGTCTGGAGTGCTGAAATCCTATTGGGAACAACAGAGAAATACTGAAGGAACTGGAGTACACTGAGAACTCCTGGGTGACAACATCCTACAACCAAATTACCCGACACCCCCAACATGAAGGCAGGTCTAAGAGCTGGCAGGCAGGGAGCACACAGCAGCATGGGTGGGGCTCCGGGCTCGTTTTTAGCAGATGTGCATTTCTTCGTACAGTATTTTGTAACTTTAGTTGTGTTTCATGTTGTGTGTCTTGAGAGCATGACAACAGCTAAGCTAACTGGGAAAGCTGGTCACTAGGGGCCAAACTGGGATGGGAAAAAGAGGGAAGGGGGACCCTAAAACCTCACAGACCAATTCCAACAAGGCTGAGCCAGGTTTTCCCGTCACAGTGCTTGGCCCTTGACAGACACCTTAACTCTCTCTTTTATAATAAAGGCATCTATGATGCACTATGTACACAGAGCAGAAACAAGAGAAGGGTACATTTTCAGAAATTACAGTTTCCTCGGAGATGCCAGCACTATGGGATGATCACAAGGACAGCAGCAGCTGTGGCATGGGGCTGGCCTCAGTCTAGCGGACTCTACATGGGCTGTGGCAAGCTCATGGAGCCAGCAAGACTGTAAGTCCAGAAGCCTGAATGTCAGTCACAGTGTGGGAGGGACTTCAGGTTTACTTTGATCTGATTGTGACTGTGCCCTGATTCTTTCCTCCTGGAGTAAGACAAGGAATGAACAACTTCTTCTTCTTCTTCTTCTTCTTCTTCTTCTTCTTCTTCTTCTTCTTCTTCTTCCTCCTCCTCCTCCTCCTCCTCCTCCTCCTCCTCCTCCTCCTCCTCCTTTTTCTTGTTATTTTACAGGAGCCCACAGTTGACAGAATTTGAACTTTTATAGAGACTTTGGTGTTTTAGAGACTTTGGATATTTTATTTTTTGAGACAGGGTCTGTAAGTCTGGCTATCCTAGAACTCTCCATATATAACAGGCTGGCCTCAAACTTCCAGAGATTCACCTGCCTCTACTTCCAGAGTGCTAAGATTAAAGGCATTTTGGATATTTTAAAGGGAATAAATTTTTGAAGATTTTGTGACACTTAAATTTAGAATATGTTTTATATTGTGATATTGATATTAATGATATCTTGGAGACAATAACAAAAGTTATAGCTTAACAGTGATGTGTTTATGCACTGAGTTAGCAAAAGGTCAACTGTGCTGGATAGTTTTATGTCAACTTGACAAAAGCCAGAGTCATTTTAGAAGAGGGGCCGTCAATTGAGAGAATGTCTCCACCAGACTGGCCTGTGGTACATGTCCTTGACTGATGACTCACTGTGCATGGGGCCACCCCTGGGCTGGTAGTCCTGGGTGCTATACAAAAGCAGGCTGAGCAAGCCTTGAGGAGCAAGCCAGTAAGAAGCATTCCTCCATGCCTCTGTATCAGCTCCCACCTCCAAATTCCTGTCCTAACATCTCTGAAGGAGGGACTATAAGCTCTAAGGTGAAATAAAATCTCTCCTCCCCATGTGGCTTTTTGTCACGGCTTTATCATTGCAACAAAAACTCCAAGGCAACAGTCTGAATGAAAATCTGCAAACTCTTTCTCCTAGATATGTTTAGAACTATGTGTCGGGAAGGTGTGGTGGTGGAAGGCACACACAGAGTATCTACTATGTACCAAGTAGTCCATGAGGACTCCAGGCGAAGATAAAGATTGGCTGCATGTTTTCACTCTAGTTTGCTTTTTGCTGCTGAGACCAAAAGCAACTTGAGAAGGGAAGGGCTCATTTTAGCTCCCACTTCCAGTTAAGTCTGTTACTGAGGGAAATCCTGTACTCAAGCAGGACCTGAATCAGAGATCACACAGGAACACTGCTTACTAACTAACTCACTCTGGCTCACTCACGATAACCAGCATTCATAATATAATCTAAGACCACCTACCCAGGGTGGCACTGCTCCCAGAAGGCTAGAGTCTTAGTTAGAGTAACCATTGCTGTGATAAAACACCATGACTAAAAGAAAGTTGGGGAGGAAAGGGTTTATTTCACTCACAGTATCATATACAGCTCATCATCAAAAGCAGTGAGGGCAGGAACTCATGCAGGGCAGGAACCTGGGGGCAGGAGCTGATGCAGAGGCCATTGAGGGGGCTGCTTTTACTGCCTTCCTGGCTCTTTGTGGTTTGCTTTCTTCGACCAGAGATGGCACTGCCCACAATAGGTTGGACCCTCCCCCGTCAATCACTACCTTTAAAATGCCCCACTGCTGGATCTTACGGAGGCATTTTTTCAACTGAGATTCCTTCCTTTTGGATTACTCTAGCTTGTGTCAAGGAGACATAAATGTAGTCGGCCCAACTGGGCTTTCCCACATCAAGGAACAATGAAGACAATTCCTCACAGATCTGGCCACAGGCTGATCTCGTGTGGCAGCCCCTCCACTGTGAGTCCCTCTTTCTTCTTGGTGTGTCAAGCTGGCTACAAACTAGGCAGGACAATTACACACTTCTAGGTGCTCCTCACACACCCTTTACCACCTGCGGAGGTCTGAAAAGGACTGGCCCCATAGGCTCAGATACTTGAATGCTGGGTCGTCAGGGAATGAGCTACTTAGCAAGGACTGGGAGGTATGGCTTTGTTGGAGTGGGTGTGGCCCTGTTGACAGAAGTGTGTAACTGGGGGTGAGTTTCAAATGTTCCGGTCAGACCCAGTGTCTTGCTCTTCCTACGGCCTATGGATCTGTTTGTAGGACTCTCAGCTCCTTCTCCAGCACATGCCTGCCTGCCTGTTGCCTCTAGACAACAGACTAATAAGCCAACCCCAATTAATTGCTTTTTTAAAAATAGGAGTCGCTGTGGATAGTCTCTTCACAGCAACAGAAGAATGATGAAGACACCCTACCTTCTCCTATCACGGCTTTCACATCAGCTGTGTTCTTTTTCTTGTTACTGTAATCAAATGCCGACTACAACAACTTAGAAAGCAACAGGATTTATCTTGACTCACTCTGGTGGGGCGGTCTATCACAGCACGGGAGAGAGGAGCCTGACCACGCTGGTCTACCCAGCCCAGTGAACCAGCTCTAGAAAATCCCTCACAGATGTGCCCAGATGCACCTGTCTCCAGGGTGATCCTAGGTCCCGTCGGGTGGCTAGCTGAAATAAGTGTTTGCCATGTGATTAGTTTGTTCTTTTCCGAAAGATTTGAACTTTCTGTGTCCTTAGCAATAAAGCAAACTTTTAAGATGTTTCAAAGGTCAGGTCATTTACACACATGCGCATTCTCCCTTGTGCTGTTTTAGAACTCTGCCAGCAAGATGACCACAAACAGATATGCAGCACCCACTCTGGAACCCTGGACCAGAGACATAAACCACAGTAAATCTCCTTTCTGAACAACTTTAAAAGGCAGGGGGTCCCACATCACCTATTTGAGAAGAGAATATTGTATAATGGAGACGACCCACAGGACCTGCCTGGTCCACTGTTTACACCTTCTTTTGGTGGGTTGACAATTTAATGGCAGGAGATGAAAGCCATTCTCAACTCCTCTCTTTTTAAATATGTTATAGATGTTCTGTTGAATTGATTCAGTGGCTGGAGATGTAGCCCAGTTGGTAGAATGCTTGCCTAACATGCATGAAGCCCTGGGTCCTATCTCCAGCACTGCATAAACTGGATGTAGCAGCAAACACATATGACGTCAGCATTCAGGAGGTGGAGACAGATCAGAAAATCAAGGTCATCTTCAGCTGCAGAGAATTCTAGACCAGCCTGCGATATGTGAGTCCTTGACTCAAATAAATAAATAGGCTCCAAATATAACTGGGATTTAGGAAAACACTTCCAGGTCAAGGCATTCCTTTGATGTATCTAACAACTGTATTTATCTTCTGCTAATTTAAAGAACTGAAATTTAACAAGATCAGGCACTGTTGTCTCAAATCTGTAGAAAGGCTGAAGCAGAAAGAACATGAGTTCAAAATCAGTCTAGGCTATGTAGCAAGAGCTGGTCTAAAAAAAGCCAAACAGAAGGGCAGATGAAGACAGGGAGACTGAGGCTTAAATCAAATGTGAGATTCCAGAATTCTGGTCTCTCTTATTCAAATGAGATAGAGCTGTATAGGAACAGTCGCAGTGACTATAACTGCATGCTAGATTCCACACTGGCCTATACTGTTTAAATACAAATTGGTTTTATAATGATGCCTTAAAACTTCAAATAAAATTCATTTTCCTCAAGTTCTAAAACCAGACTTCAACCCAAAGACACAGCGTGGTGGCACAGACTGCTTGCTCGCTAAGTTACACAATTTTTCTTCAGTCTTACTGTAACTTTGTACTTATGCAACGGGCGATGTATCATTGCATGGCTTCTCCCCATTGAGGCAAACTGTTACTGAGCAACCTGTTTGCATAATCATCTTCTCTATCAAGACAGTGTACTTTCCTGAGGAAAATCCCTTGTGTATAAATAAAACAAAACACAAAACGACAAGGTACAAGTTCTGGCCTCTAATCTGCTGCCTCACTAGAGCCACATTTATGAAGTCTACTATGAAAACAAATATATTTAACACACACACATACACTATGCAACTAAGCAACTTACATACCAGGGACTGACTGAAATATTTCAGATAACTTAGGAATTTCACTTAAAAGAGTGTTTCATAATTAGTTCTAGAAGGGGACCTTATACATATAATTTATATTAAATAGATACAATTTACATTATATAGAATTTGAAAGATGCAGGGAGTTATCAACCTGTATGCAGAAAGTAATGCTAGTCATGAATCTATCCATAAGCAACTGTGATCCCAAGTACAGCTGGACACAGCCGATGCTAACTCTGCATTGATTCCATTCCATCTGTACAGAAAGCCAGCCTTGTACTGATCTCAGGCTTCCAACCTCATCAGCATCTTTACCTCCACTCTCCAGACACAACAGAGAAACAGAGAAGCTCCCTCAAGTCTCCACCTGCCCAACTCTGATAACATATCTGATCCCACTATTAGTAATCATTCTTTCATTCTCAAAGCATCCCAAAGGCATGTCCCCTGACCTTTGGAGAAAACAAAAACAAACACATATGCATGCACACATGCACGCTTACACCAATGCTAAAGCAAATATACTTCCCTTATTCATTTAAGTTCCTCTCTTGTGTGTGCTCTCACACGTGTGTCTCTCTCTCTCTCTCTCTCTCTCTCTCTCTCTCTCTCTCTCTCTCTCTCACACACACACACACACACACACACACACACACACCCTCAAGGTAGGAGAGAGGAAATGTAGACTTAAAAGAAAGAAACAGTAACGCCAAATCTGGAAGAATATAATTTTCCAAAATTTACAACTGTAGTTTTGTTTATTAGTGACACTTCTAAGCAAATAGGTGATTGTATTCTGGGAGAAGGAGGCCACAAAAATCACATACAATTAAATTTGTAATCAGAAAATTTACAAAAGAGCCTAAGAGCTGACTTAGGAGCAAAAAGTCCTTGCTGCTCTCCAGAGGGCCCAGGTTCAGTTCCAAGCACTTAAAACCTTTTGTGGGGCTGGAGAGATGGCTCAGCGGTTAAGAGCACCGTCTGCTCTTCCAGAGGACCTGGGTTCGATTCCCAGCACCCACATGGCAGCTAACAACTGTCTGTAGTTCCAGTTCCAGGCAAACACCAAGGAAAATAAATAAATAAAAATGTAAAAAAAAAAAAAAAAAAAAAAAAAAAAAACCTTTTGTAACTCCAGTTCCTGGGGATCAGATCTCCACAGGTCTTTTCTGGCCTCCATGGGCACCAGACTTGCATGTAATGTACATATATATATATATATATATGCAAAACATTTATGCATATAAAATAAAGGTAAATATGTCCAAAAAGAAAGAAAGATGATGCATGGAGAATGTTCTTCTAGTGTAATGTAATGCCTACAGGAAAATACAACTTGTTTTAGGATACAGTTTCTAGCATAGTTTCCTTACAGCTTGTCCCCAAAAGAAGCCCAAAAACAGTCTCTCATTCACTTATTCAGTCAAATTTGGCAATGTACAACAAGATCTTGGAAGTGGCTTCACTTATGCCTTTGAAATGCTTGCTACCATTTATGCCAGTCAGATGTCCTCTTTCATGGCTTTACCCTAACTAGGAAAATATTTTCCTCATTGCAAATTCAGACACAATGATACAATCAAGCTTTACCATTCACATACAGAGGGGGAAATAAGATACTAACATTATCGATATTAGATTCAAGACACAGTGGCAAGTCATTTTCCTTACTAGATAACTCAAAGTTATGTCATAGAAATTATGCTGAGGAAACCAATGTGAAGAGAATGAGAAAAAGCAGAGTCTAAAGGACAAGAAACCTAGCCCCACTGTGCCACTTCATCTCTGCTTCTTACCTTAATTCCCAATACCATGGGGTCCACTCTCCCTGAGAACTCTGATCAGTCATCTTCAGAGTCCATCACTAAACTCCAGTTGCTCGGAAGAGCAACAACAGCATGCTTTCCTTAACTTCCAACAGGAAACAAAACAATCTATTCCGAAGTATTTCAGATCTAAGAGTTTAGTCTTTTTTACTTATTTATAAAACTAGTAACACTGTATTTCTAAAACCAAGTGTCTAGCTGTTCAGCTCCACCTGACTCTGCTGCGGGAGTGTATGGAGAGGCTCGGGAGGCAGTGAAGGACACCAACAGGAGCGCTGTGGAGTCTCTATACAAAGGGGAGCCTTGTAAATCGGACAGGAAAAAGTATGTTTAGGCAGGAAATTTAAAGCATTCCTGCCATTACTCTCAATTTTCCTCATAAGAAACCTCCCACTTCAACTGTATATTACAATAAAGCAATTCACTCTTTCACTACTGTAGACCAAATGATGCATAAAATCCACAGTAAAATTATTACTTTACAGTGGTGGCTTATCATTGATTTAGAAAAAACGGAACCTTCCAGAAAGTTAGCTTCTTACAGGCTGCTCTCACAAAGCATATGAAGCACAGGACACTCAGGTAACACCTTTATTTCCCTTCTATTAAACTGCTTCACACATCTTTCTTAAGCATTATAACATCAATTAGGGTTGACGGGAATCCATGATCAGGCGTCACGGTCACACGGTCACAGGGTCACACGCACTCCTACCTGAGAACTCCATCTACTTGGTCTTTGGTGTAGACTTTTCCCCCTTCGCCGCTGCCGGCTGTGGCTGTGCCGTCCTTCGCGCAGGTGGGCTTGCTCTGCTCGCCGCTCCCTGGAGGTTTCCGGCAATGTGTGCTGTTTCCAGCAGTGCTTCCATTCTTCATAATTATTTCCAATAATGCTGTGGAGAGACAGACAAAGGGAACTGTACCCACTTCCATCAGGACACAGGTGTGGGACTCCACAAGAAAAGAAAGCACACAAACTACGAAGATTTAACTTCCAAAAAGATTTAACGTGGCCTCCCCCCCCCTTACCTTTTGGGCAGGGGTGAGGGTGGGGAGGGGAGCTATTGTTTTGTCCCACGCCCGCCTTTTTTTGGTTTTTCTCTGTCAAACAGTCCTGAATGTCCTGGAACTCACTCAGTAGACCAGGCTGGTTTTGAACCCAGAGATCCACCTGCCTCTGCCTCCTGAGTGTTGGGATTACAGGGGTATGCCACTGCCCAGCTGTTCTTCAATTATGTGGCCCAAGAGGACTTGAACTCTCAGTTCTGCCTGAGTTTCCCAGTTCTGGGATTACAGGCACAAACCACCAATGGATCACCATAACGCTTTCTTAAATAACTAGCCTCCTGCTGGGTGTGGAAGCACATGCCTTTAATCCAGGTACTCCGGGTTTGGGGGAAAACATATATCTGTGAGCTCCAGGCCAGCCCAAGCTACATAGTGAAACTCTATCTCAAAAAACAAAACAAGACAAACAGTAAACCTTGGCAATTCTTTTAGTACATAAATGTCTACAGAATATTAACTGACATTTAGAAGAATTCAAAGACATGTAAAGTTAATAACTAGAAATTACTATCATCTAATTGTTATGATATGCTTATCACTCAGTGAACCTAAAGAATACCCCCCAAAGATAACATTTCAAAGTAGTTAATCTATTAAAAGAAAGAAAGAAAGAAAGAAAACGAAAAGGCAGGCAGATCTTGGAATTCAAGGCCAGCCTGGTCTACAGACAGAGTCCAGGACAGCCAGGGTTACACAGAAAAACCCTGTCTGGAAAAAACAAAAACAAACAAAAGAGAAGCAGAAATTACATTTCTGTTTATTTCTCAGCAACAAGAGAAACCAAAGAACACTGAAATACAATCTTTAAAGTTGGAAAAACAATTGTCACCTTGAGTTGAGCAGTAATATTCTTTCAAATACACAAAATAAAGACATTTTATGGAGCTGGAGAGAGAGCGGAGCAGTTATAAGGGCTTACTGCTCTTTCGGGGGACCCAGGCTCAGCTCCCAGGATCCAACACCTTCAGCAACCAGCACACATTTCTGAAAAAATGCATCACTCAAAGACATGCACTAAAGAAGGAATACTGTACCGTTTACAATTCAGACCGAATGAAATTGTGTCCATATGGGCAGGGACACAAGCATGAACAGTGTGAATCAATGAGTGAATAAATGTAAACACCAAATGATAGAACAGTAATGTCTGGGGTCCCAGTTTACTTTAAATGATCTGAGAAACAGGCTTAACATTAGGGCAGAAGGAATGATGAGGTAAGGTTGGTCAATACAGTCCCAGTGGTTAAAGATACATGGTACAATATGACTAATCATACTATTTTCTTGTGTGTGTAAGGTATGAAATTTTCCATAAAAACTAAAATTAAACAGTAATTAAGTTTAGCAAAAGGACAAAAGAAAACAGAAAAATTAACCATGGTGGTATAGTTTAAACACATCTCAATCCAATAACTGACAAACTAGGACGAGCTAACTCCAAATTTATCCATCTTGAACTGAGAAACATTAAATCCAAATGTTTTGCATTTTTGAAGATGGACTCAGATGGTCTAGGCTAGCCTAGAACTTGCAGCAAAGGATGACTTTCCAACTTGTGGTCATCCTGCCTCGGCTGCCTAGTGTTTGCATCACGGGTGTGCGCACTTAAACTGTGCTAGGGATTTAAGATTTTGCACCCTAGGCAAGCACTCTACTCACGTAGCTACATCTCTAGTTCTCGTTCTCTCTCTCTCTCTCTCTCTCTCTCTCTCTCTCTCTCTCTCTTTCTCTATAAGCACAAAGGAATGAAAACGGATAGCATTACATCTAGATGACAAAGTCACATCTTCAAATGTCAAAAACCTAGTGTCATATGAACTACAACCTAGGAGCAACTGTGCTCACCTTTAAAGACCTGATTATAAAAGTGTAACTTAAGCCTGGGAGTGGTGGTGCACACCTTTAATTCCAGCACTTCAGAAGTTGAGGCAGGAGGATCTCTATGAGTTTGAGGCCAGTCTGATCTACAAAGCAAATTCTGGGCCAGCCAGGGCTACAAAGTGAGACCTTGATTCAAAAGGAAGGAAGGGTGTTACTTTCTCAAAAGTAACTTAATCACAAGTAGGCTAGAAAGCAAAAATGCAAATCATCATGCATAATGATGAAAAGAAGAAACAAACAATTATCACTAAATGAACCATCCACACAATGAAATACTATCTGGAAATAAAATGACACTAAATATTAACATACCTGGCACACAGACAACTGACAACACACTATTCTAAGCCCATGAAGCCAGGCACAAAAGACCACACACTACATGATTCCATTCATATGAAAAGCACAAGGCCTGGGGATGTGGGTGGGAGGCAGAGAGCTAGCCTAACTAGCCTTGGGTTTAATCTCAGGACCGCGGGTCGGATGGAAGCTGGGGATACACAGGAAGGAGAGAAACAAGGAGAGAAAACAAACACAAACAGAACAGGTGAATGAACACTTAGGAAGTAGACTGGCTTTTTGCCAAGGGCAGGGGTTAGTGGGTCAGAGGAAGCTGAAATGAGACAGGCAGCCAATGAGCCGTTTTATTCCCAAAGTTAGGAAGTGTTCCAAAATTATAGCAATAGTTGCACAATTCTGTAAATCTACTAAAAACCTACTTAACTGTGTGCTTTAAATGAGTCTATTGTTTAGAATGCACATTATATCCAGAAAGCTACTATACATATATAATTTTTATTTATATATTAAAAATTCCAACTGCTGTTGGCAAATTTGCAAACATACTACTATTATTACTTAAACCATTCTTTCCCCATAACTAACAGATAACAGGTCATCAAAGAAACTGTATTTTATGACAAACTGTAGGTGATATAGTGATCTATTAGTTATTAATAAGAAAAATTTAAGACATATAACTAACTTTCAGCTGGAGTTGAGCCTGCATTTAATAAAACCACAATGGAATCAGAATAGTTTATGTAGCAAAAGGTGATCCATAACAAGTAAATATCAAAACTTAAATAAAAAAAAAGCAAATATAGATGAAGTAGGTTTCAAACCCAAATCTTCCTGCCTCTCTGCTCCTTGGTGCTAGAATTACAGGAGTGTACCATCATGCTAGGCCAGGAACTTAAAATTTACATCTCTCTATATCTTGAATAAAACCAAAGAAAATTAAATACCAAAACCACAACCTCATGTTCAAAATCCCCCAAAACATGATGACAAGAACGGATTGTCAACTGCTTAAAAGGTCTGTGCTGGTATTAAGTGTCTTGTGAGAAGCACAGGACAGTAAATGGGCATTTGCCAAGTTCCTGAAACAGAGAACCAACAGGCATTATAGGCAAAGCTGAGGAAATACATGAAAAGGATGGACTTCACCCACTTCTAATAGCAGGAGTGCCTGGTCCACACTTCAGGTGAAACTGCAGGGACAGGATGAGACCAAAAAGGAAAGGCACAACAAAGCCAGCGAATGAGGGGACCGCAGAGGAAAGGGGAGGGCACAATGAGCAACCCCTTTCTAGCTAGGGGACATCATACAAAACAGAAGGGTCTCTGTATACTTGGAAAGGCTAAATAAACAAACATTACATAAGTAATATAAGAAATAAGTAAAGTAAATTGCAATAAAGAAAATAATAGAGCTCAAACACTGCAAAGGAACAGTATGGAGAAAGTAGCTAAGTATGACTTCAAAAGTAATCAGCGTGCACCACAAAGGCTTGTCAAGTCAGTGGGGAAAGAGAGACTCTGCTCTACAGGAACAGGTAAAACTGCAAATCACATATCCAGATCACAGGTGAGAAAGTACAGGTAGAGTGCAGGATGGCTCAGCAGACAGGATGCTGCCAAACCAGCCTGACCATCTGAGCTCAAATCCCAGGTGGAAGGATATAGCCAGGTCCTAAAGTTGGCATGCAAACACATACACACATGTACAGACATGCAGGCAGGCACACCTCACCACACACATATACACACCCACACACAGCCCTCACATATACCACACACACCCACACACCACACACACACATATACACACACACCACACACACACAATAAAAGAGTATGAATAGCAGTTGTGGGTATGGGAAAATTTAAAAAAATAATAAAAAAAAATTTTTAAAAGTATGAAATCAAAGGGAAAGAAATCCATCTAAAAAGATGGGGTTGGCTGAGCTGGGCAGCACAGGCCTGTAACACCAGCACTAAGAAAGCAGAGGCAGAGTCAGGAAAATCAGCACTTGCTCAAGGCCAGTCAAGCTAATAGTGAGTTCTGGGCCAGCCCAAGCTAACAGTGAGTTCTGGGCCAGCCCAAGCTAATAGTGAGACAATGAGGAAAAGGAAAAAGACTAAGTCAGCTAAGTCGGCCATGAGGGCACCTGCAACCAGTGCTTGGGAAGCTGCATCAGGAGGCGCTCAAGTTTAAGGCTAGCCTGGGCTACACAACCATGTCATTTACAAAAGGCCAAGCTAGAAGAAATAAAGTTATTAAAACAACAGATAGTACCACACAGAGAAGACATATAAAGGTTGAAAATTTCAAAATTGAAAAAAATCAAAACCCTTGAAGAAAAGTGCCAAACACTGAAGATGAAGAAACTAACACATGGAAAATAGACAACCTGGAGAAAAATATAATGAGAAATAAAACAAATATACAGTAAATAGATGACTTCTGACATATACCCAAACTTCTAAATGACATAGTAGAGAAATGCTACGACCAAATGACACTTGAGACATACTCAAGTAAAGTTAGCTGGGTATCCACACAAAGCACCCCCCCCCAAATCAAATGACTTAACTAGGAAAAAGTTAGACTGTCCCCAGACTTGTCCATCACTGGCACCAGACCCTGGAGTATCCTACTTGCACAGCCAAGAAAATGAAGGGTAAGCCACTGACCGGTTAACCCTCAAGGTCTACTTGATAGGCTCTCCAATGACTGACAAACAAGTCTCTGGACATGTCTGAGAGGAATTCTCTAGATGAGCCTAACTGGGCCAGGTAAAGCCACCCTACATTTGGGCAGCAGGGTTCCATGCCATGGGCTCAGGTCTTTCACTCCATAAAAAGGGAGAAGCAAGCTAAACAGCAGCATCCATGTCTCTCTGCTTCCTGACTGCAGATGCATGTGCCTGAGCAACTTCCAGGCCCTCCCCGCTGTGGTGAGCTATCCCACACACTTGGGAGCCAAGGTAAGCCCCCTTCCTTAAACTGCTTTTGTTGGGTATTTTATCCCAGCAACATGTAGAGTGACAGTACAGCTACCAGACTTCAACAGTAAAGTCCCAAGGAAACCATCTCCAGTATTCTAGAACTTAGGGAACATCAACAAAGTCTCCCTGTGACCAAGAAACAAGCTTCAGAAATCCAAAATAACGACATATACCTTGGCATGAGGACTGGTGGCAAAATCACATGGATACCAGTAGAATTAAGACTGGATCATAATTGAGGGAAGATGGAGTATAATAATGCTGTATGCTGATGCTATAAATACTCTTCAAATATTCTTTAACTAGTAGGCTAGAAAGTTATGAGGTTCTCATTCCTCCTAAGGTTTGCAGGGCCTACAAGCTTGGGCCAAGAAACATTGTTGGGATCAAACTGGCAGTCATTGCCAAACCCATGACTGAGCTTGATACAGCCTGCATCTATGGGGTTAAGTTGTTAATTTACAACACACAAAAATGAATAAATAAGTGGGAGTTACATTTCTCAGTGAACAGCAAAAGTGAGATGGAAATAATGTGAGTGTGGGGGTTGGAAGTGTAGCTCAGTGATAGAGCTCAGCTCCAAAAAGAAAAAAAAAAAAAGACAAAAAAAAAAAAAAAATGTGAGTGTGGTGGTCTGAATAAGAATGGCCCCGTATGCTCATCTATTTGAATACTTAGTCAACGGGGGTGACACCATTTGAAAGGATTAGAAGGACCCATGTGGCCATGTTGGAAGAAATATGCCACTGGGGGTAGGCTTTGAGGTTTCAAAAGCCGATGCCAAGCCCAGTGTCTTTTGATCAGTATGTAGCTCTCAGCTACTTCTCCAGCACTATGACTGTTCTGCCACCATGCTCCCTGCCAGTATGAAAATGGACTAAGCCGCTGAAACTGTAAACACGTCCCAGTTAAATGTTTTTAATTATTAGCGTTGCTATGGCCATGGAGTCTCTTTACAACAATAGAACAGTGACTTAAGGCAGTGAGGATGAACAATGTTGCACTAGACTGAAAATGATAAGTGAGTACCTGTATATGTGTATTATAGATACCACAACATATATAAAATTAAAATAATCATTATGTGTAATGAAATGCCAACACAAACAGCACACACACACACACACACACACACACACACACACACACACCGATGTGTGTCTATGTACTTCCCAGCTCTGCTAAGAGGACCAGATACTATGATACTACTATAGCAATGGACTCGCTTAGCATCTATCTCAATTTCTATATTCCATTGCACTAAAAGGAGTCAGGCATGATGGGGATCTGATTCCTTTGGGCAGGAAATATAAAGCTCTTTTAGGCTACAAAGTAAGGAGGTTCAATAAATGGTGAAGATAAGTCAAAAAGACTTAGGAGCAAGATTTTAAATGACATCTACTGACTAACCCTGAGCACCAAAATGATGATGATGTGAAGTTAAGTGAGAATCCATGAATCCATTCAGAACAGAAAGACTAAAGAAAGTAAGATGGAAGTAAAACCCCATTTTTAAAAACAACTACTAGAACTTAATTACAGGGAAAAAAAATCAGCAATGTACACTACAAAGAGATGGAAAGTTTGTTGATGAATATAATATTTATATGGTTTCAATAATTTCCCCCACAAAATATTTATAATTACAATGGGGTCAACTTTATAGTGGAAAAATGTGCAATCAACAGCTTAACTAGGAGATCAAGTAATCTCACTAGAAACAATCAAAATCATGTATCTTTTAGTAAGTTACACCAAGAACAAAACTTCGTGTCTATGGCCTTCCTGCAAAAAACTGATATGGGAAAATATCAAACCCAAATTTTGGGGAATTCTATAAAATAATTATAGTCATCAAAAATGCCAAAGTCAAGAAACAAAAAGAATGAGGATGTTTACAAAAAATCCTGCCCTCCTTCCCCCTCCAAAAAGCAACACAGGGCTGTGGAGATGGTGGCTTAGCAATTCAGAGCACAGGGTGTTCTTATGGAGAATCCAGGTTTGAGTCCCAGCACCCACAAGGTGGCTAACAACCATTTATAAGTCCAGTTCCAAAGGATCTGATGCACTGTTTTGTTCTCTGCAGGTACTATAGGAACATGGTGCACAGATATTCAAATAGGGAAGACACCCATGCACATTAAAATATAAGGATGAACAAATCATTTTACGATATGTGAAGGGCTACCGAGGCAGCCCAGTGGTAGGGAGGACCTGCTTGTCTTGAAGAGGGCCTAGGTTTGATTCCCAGCATCTACAGCTGTTCACAACTGCCTGTAACTCCATTTCCAGGGGACCTGACACCTTCTTCTATCCTCTGAAGGCTCAACACATATGGTGCACATAAACTCATACAGGCTTACACATGAAAGCATAGATGAAAATCAATAAAAATATTTTAAATGTTAAAACATAACACATATCTCCCTTATTTTTATTATAAGAGATACAATGGGTCAACAGGAAGAATTTAAATGAATGCATAAATTAATGACCTAAATGTAACTATTATAATGTGGTTATGTATGGGTGTCTTTATCTTATAAAACATATGCAGAATTATTCAGCAATGGAACAGCCTATCTCCAACTACTTTAATTGATTGTGGGAAAATAGACAAATTTTATGTATGTAATGACTATGAAGATAACTATGGCAAAGAAAATTCATAAAAACTTAAACCCTAATTTAAACATTTAGGGGTTCATATTATTCAGGAGAACCTTGCATTATTTTACAGTAAGCATTACTCAATTATAGGGATATGTCCTAAGTGCTATTAGGCAGTTTTACCATTGTAAGAACAGAGTGTATTTGCACAAGCTCAGGTGCAGCTCTGTAAATGTGATGCTGTGGAGTTTTTAAGAACCAGGACTTAGAGCTAAGTAAGACCAAAACACAGGCTAAAAAATGCTTAAGCAAAGACTGAATGCTTACCTTGAGTTGGAAGGAATGATATACACTCATAAAGTGACTTCCTTTAAAAAGACAACACACCAGTGAGGCATAGTGGCACATGCTTTAATCCCAACACTCAGGAGACAGAGGCAGGCACATTTCTGTGAATTCCAGGCCAGTCTCAAAAAAAGAAACAAAACAAAAACAGACAGACAGATGAACACACACACACACACACACACACACACACACACACACACACACATCATGCATTTCTCAACCCTATGCTTTGAATAGCCCCAAATAATAAACAACCTAGTAGTTGCAGTCCCCCTAGTACATGTACTGTGATGGTCAAACACCATTTTCCACTACAAGAAACCAAGATTATAAGACATAGGATTAGCCTAGCAGTGAAGGTACATGACTTTAACATCAGCACTTAGGAAGCAGACTCAGGGAGATGACTAGTCTACCAATCAAGTTCCAGGCCAGCCATAGCTACATGGTGAAACCCTGTCTCAAATAACAAAAACCAACAACACAAACAGATTAAAAACAACACAATCTTAAGCATGCATTTCCATTATGAACCAAGTGCCTCTTTATAGACATGTTTCAATAAAAATGAAGAAAGTACTTTTAAAAGCTGTGGAACCAGAGAAGAAAATAGTCATATGTTGGATATTTATAGATGGCCACAAAAATTCTATGAATGGAGTAAAAGGCTATCTCTTCATTATCTCTCAGCTAAAAAATTGTTCCTGGCATGCTAAACATCTGTATTTACAGCTGGATATGGGACAATAAAATAGGCTTATATGGGGCAGCTTTAGATTTTTCAGTAGTTAAGATAGCAAATGAAAATTTTCCACAGTGCTATGCATATGGGCTCTCTACGTAATAATGGCAGTATGGCAGGGTGTGTGTGTGTGTGTGTGTGTGTGTGTGTGTGTGTTTGTGTGTGTGTATGTGTGTGCTTAGATCCACTACTCAGTACATGGGCTGGAAAGAAGACTCAACCACCTATATTGAGGGAGCTCATAACTGCCTAGAACTCCAGTTTTGGGGGTCTGAAATTCTCTCTGGCCTCTATGGGCTTAAGTACACATGTAGGACTCATAATCTTATGTAAACACACATATACATAAGTAAATAAATATATATACATAATAAGTAAATAAATTTTTTAAATTAAATAAATTGGGACAAGTTCTACTACTTTGAAGCTCACAATCCAGGTCTATTAACTAAAAAACTGGTATTAGAAAATCTTTTGTATTAGCAATTATTGCATTTATGAGAAAATAAAAATTTAGAACTATTATCTAGTTCTGTTTGATAATGGGGAGGTGGTCAAGCAGAAGCAGGAGGATCTCCGCGAGTTGAGGCCAGGCTGATGTACACAGTGAGTTCCAGAGAAGCCAAGGCTACATAGTGAGACCCTATCTCAAGTAAATAAGAAAACAAATAAATAAATAAACTTTATTGTATTTTGACATGCTGAAGACATCCTTTCACAGCAATAAATATATGTCCTAATCATCTTTTTCACAGGTGAAATGCAGCTTGCTTTCTCATTTGTAGATACATTCTATCAAAAAACTGGTAATAATCATTATTATATACATTTTACAGTTAATTTTAGACATGTTTTATCTGTGAGTGTATCAACACAGAACACATTACATGTAGCCACACGTAACTATAAAAGGTTTATTTCGGGTAGGAGAAGATGGCTCAACAATTAAGAGCACTGTCTGCTTTTCCAGAGAACCTGAGTTCAATTCTCAGCACCCAAATGGTGGCTCACAACCATCTGCAACTCCAGATGGCTTTTTCTGCTGTACACATGCACACACATGCACTACCACACATAGGCAAACTTGCAAAACTAAATAAGTAAATAATTTTTAAAAGGAAAAGTGAGGCTCAGAAGCGGAGGGTGGGCTGGGAGCACAGCTAGCACACCCATGAAGGCGGAAGTCTGCCCCCAGCAAGCACACAAACCAGCTGTGATGGTGGACATGGATAAACCCAGTGGTGGAAAAGTGGAGGCGGGAGGATCAGAAGTTAAAGGTTATCCTCAGCTACCTATAAAGTTGGAAGCTAGATCCTATCTCAAAAAAAAAAAAAAAGAGAGAAAAGCAGGAATATGAAACTACAGAAAGCACACTATCGTTGTTATATCCACCAGAGCCACCAGATACTTAATCTAGAATGTAATCACCATGGAAAAAGATTTTTGTCATATCATCTACTTATTCCCTAGTATCTAAAACACTGTCAGGGGCTAGGGAGATGGCTCAGCCCACAAGTGTCTGTCATGGCAGTTTAGGGGGATTCAATCAATGCCCACCTCCCACCCCGAGAGCACGAAGCACATATGGTCACAGACAGACCTGCACTGCCCGACACATGAAGTGCGTGTCTGATAAATATCTGTTGAATAAATAAACTCTCATTGTTTAGATGAGAAAAACTGCAGCTGAGGAAGAGGAGATTTATATCTAAGCCATAAGTTCAAACCCAAACTCAATGTTCTTTCCTTAGCTTCACTACTGAATAGCTGAAATAGCTTCATTACTAATCGAAATTCGGAAGTCATTTTCTAAAACTTAACTAGATGATACAGAAATAATTGTTTTAAATGTTTTCATCACTGAATTTTAATTAAGCCAATTAGAAAAAGTGGAATGATCTTAAAGGAAATAGGATGTATAATGATTCAGGCACACAGGATGTTTAAAAAACTTACCAGTTTAGGTGAGTCAAAAGGAGAAACAAGTCTTAGTTTGGTATTAAATACAAAGTAACAGGACAAAAAAAAAAGGCAGAAAAATAAGCACCATTTCTCATATGGCTGAAAATACACTAAAAAGTTAGTTTACCTGTTATTAAGCATGTATCTGTTCATTCATTATAGCAGACAGTGAATAGGTTTTTCTGTAATTGTATGCCATCAATTGATTCAAATTGCTACCACATTCTTGAAAAGAATAAAATGCTCTACTGCTAAAAAAAAAAAAATCTATACTTGCCAGGCATGGTTGTGTACACATGCTTTAATCTTAGCACTTGGGATTAATTAATTAATTAAAACAAAACAAAACAAAAAAACAATGTGCACAGAGCCTCAAAACAGTGATATTGAATACTTCTATCAAATGTTAAACCATAATAATTAAGCAAACATACAAATGCAACTCAGAGTATGAGCATTCAAAATGTGTACTCGTCAATAACCATATAGTCTCAACTAAAACATGGAAAGCAATAGTGTCCTTTACCCAGCTCCATATCAAACTTTTCTTCAAGAGCTTTCCAGTTCATTAAAGTGTTATGTCAGATTACCTTCTTACTTGATAGGAAATTTTAAGAGGATGAAAATCCTGGAGTATAACTAGAATTTAATCTCGTGGCTCGCCACTCATCATGATAGAATAATGGAAATGAGAGCATAGTATTTTTCTTTTGCCTTAGTACAAGTAGATCCAAAGACTATCCAACCAACTCCAGAGCTGGGAGTTTGGCAGTCATCACCCAAAAGCTCCAATTTCCTCCTATATAAACCCTTTATCAGGGTCTTTCACAAAGAAGATTCCAGACATTTCTCTTTCCTGAGTTCTTATTTAATTCCCATAACATCTCCTGGGAATATTCTATGTAAAAGACATCTTTCGCAGAACAGTCACACTGCTTTTATTTTGGGTCACATCAACTCTGTGATGACATCTTCATTTTGCATATAATTAAAACAAAGACTAGCTAAATATCTTGACCCTTATTATAAAGTCAGCAGACAAAGTCTGCATGTGAACTGTTTGGAGACTAGTCCACAATTATAGACTCCATCACTTTATTTGATAATTACCCACTATCCTTGCAATATCTTTGTACTTGACTTTCTCCTGTTTCTTTATTTTCCCTACATCCATGACTTTCACAGAAAAAATGCTATTGTACTTTTACAGTGTCCTTTAGGGATTCAGTCTAGCTGTTTACATGATAGACGAATGACTGGTTGTAAATCTGGGCTAGTTTTAATGATTCTTAGATGATTCTATTTGTAAAATAGAAAGGATAGTAAAAATTTATTAGATGTTTTTTTACCAGCTCATTTTATCCTCAGAGTACCATGGGACCAATACACTGTCCCTGCTGCAGAAAAGAAAAAGCCAAGGACTCGAGGCTGCCTACCTTCACTAAGGTTGAAAGCTAGTTGGTAAAGATCAAGGCCTGCAATGCTAGGTTACCTTACCTAGAATATCTCCTACTTAATGTTAACATTATTCCTCCAGACTAACTGAAACATATCTACAGGGGGGAAGGGACTCAAGAATCATTTCTGCCAATGATCTCCTGGATAAAACACCAAAAGCCCAGAGCAAAAAAAAAAAAAAAAAAAAAAAAAAAAAAAAAAAAAAAAAAAAAAAAAAAAAAAAAAAA